>PVLD010023316.1:0-27633 GCA_004027595.1 Dinomys branickii | reverse complement strand
GCATTAAGTGATATAATACAATAGTAGAACCATGTTAGCCCTCCTGCATATATGTATATTCATATATACATACATACATTTTTGTCTCTTTCTTTTCTCCTTTCCCTCGTCCCATCTGTTCTTTGCTTTTGAACAGATTTCCTTCATGTCTCTTAGTTTATATTCCCACCCTCGGGTTCTTACACCAGTGATACAATACGTCTTCCAGGCTACTTCTGTTCTAGATGCGGATGCCTCCACTCTGAGCTGTCCAGGAGCTAGGAGTCACCTGTGGTCACAGGGCCGTGCAGCCCAGGCTGGGACAACCCTGCGCTGGGTGTCCGTCAGCAACCCTGCCATGGGTCTCACAGAAGACTGGAGGAGAGGGCCACTGCAAGGGCCTGCCACAGGGTCCAGCTGCCCGCCCAGCATGGGAGGAGAGGTGCCTGTGACAGCTCCAGCCTCGGGAAGACAGTGTGCAAGAGGACCTTCTGCAGAGCCGTGCAGGCCGCCCCACATGGCCAGTGGGCTGGTTGGTCAGGGCCAGACCCTCTATGGAGCTGCTAGGGGTGGCCCTGTGCTGAGGGAGAGCTTGGCAGCCACTGTGCTGTCCTACAACTGGAGAGGGCAGCTGTAGGAAGGACTCTGAGGACCCCGCAGCACAGGGTGCCCAGTCCGTGGGAGACCGGGATGCATGGCCACTTCCACCAGGGGAATCAGCCAGCAGTGACAAAGCAGCCCACAGGGTTGAGAACTGTGGCCTGGAGACCCTGTCCCTCTGCTGCACCTGCATCTGGTCCCTGTTGCCTGCTGAGTCCCAGGTGGCCACAACCAGCAAGTGGAGCCCAGGAAGTCATGAGGCCAGCACTGTAGACCTGAGGTGTGAACTAGGAGCAGACGCCTGGCCTCCTGTGATTGGAGAGCGCAGGGCACGGGCCGAGGCCTCACCCAGCTGGGCTGCGGTGTTTCTGGAGGACCTCAAGGGTGACACGTGGGTCCGCAGGAGGACTCCCAGTTCAGCCCATCACACCCCACAGCAGAACTGGCGGTGCTGCCCTCCACACACCTGGCCCATGCCCAGCTCCACAGGCCTGGCCCTGAGCTCAGCATCTGTGGGGGGTGCAGTGCCCTGAGGGCATGGCCCTAGAGACAGAGGGGGGGCCTTTTGAGCACTTTTTCTGGGGTCCACCAGTAGGCACTCTGGCTTGAAGCACAGTCATCCTGACACCATGCCCAGGCCTCACTGTGGTCAAAAGTGCATGTTGTCCTGTACTTCCAGCCCTCAGGAAGGCTGAGGCAGGAGGATGCCAAGGTCCAGTGCAGCCTGTGAAACTCAGCAGGGCCTTGTCTCTAAATAATAAATGAATAAATTTTTAAGTGGGCTGGGAGGGCTTGGGATGTAGCTGGTGCAAAGGCCTTGGGGTCAATCCCTAGTACTGCAAAAAGACAAAGAAAGCACAGACATGCCCGTGAGCCATGGCCACAGAGCCTCTTGGTGATAGAGGGGCCACACCTGGGCTACTTTCTCCCATAGGCCTTTTCAGCCTGGGGCTCCCAGGGAATGTGGGGAGCAACAGTGCCCTGGGGGCCAGGGTGCTCTTGGAGGATAAGGATATGAGGGAACACATACCTCATGAGCTGAGCTTTCCCATGGAGGGAAGCACAGCACTGTTTGGAGGAGGCCGGGCTGGCAGGCATCAAGAGCTCTGAGCTGATAACGCAGTGAGTGTGGAGCCGGATGTGGAGGCTAGGGCCTCACCAAGGGGATGGCGAGATAAGGGCTGAGAGCCAAAGTCAGGACCCATGCCACTTCTGCTGACACCTGGCCCCTGCCGACACCCATGTGCGGCCCATGTGGCGGCCACTTCGCGTCCAGGCCTCCCACCCACCTAAGTTGCTCTGCTGCCTGTATCTCACTTTCCGGAAACAGAGCCTGGGACAGCAGATAATCTGTAATGAGGTCCGGAGATGCCATCCAAAGAGGAACAGGCCCCTGCCTTGCGTGTGGACGCTGCTTCCAAGGCTGCTGTCAGGGAGGGGAAGGGACGCAGGCTGGGAGGAGAGTGGGGCAGTCAGGCAGGGGGGATGGGAGGGAGGAAGCGGGGAGAGTGGTCCCAGGCTGCGGAGCCCTACACCAGGGGAGCAAGCAGACACCTTGAGTCCCAGAGGCCTGTATGTCCTGGGTGGTTTGCATAGGCACAGGTATTCTGGTGGGGTGGGCACCGCCCCAGCTCACACTTCTCTATAAGCTTCAGTGCAGTGACCTCCGGCAGAATGAAGGTAAGACTCCTTCCTGCCATGGACTAAGCCCCTCTGCACCTCTTGTCTGGACCTGTAACTGAGCCAGCTTGTGTGTGTGTGTGTGTGTGTGTGTGTGTGTGTGTGTGTAGGGTAAAAGGACTTTCCCCGAGACAGGCACACCCAGCACAGTGCAGGAGTGACCAGGAGTCCCTGGGGTGCCCCTGTGTCCTTGGTGTTTCTCCACAGGACAATGGGGTCCCACCCTCATGGGACCCAGTATGGGCAGCAAGGCCTCCTTAGCTGGCCTGGGTTCCCTTTGCTTCAACTTTGAAATAATGCAGTGAAGAAGACAGGTGCAGTGCTTAAGACAGAGCAACCTGGGTGTTCCCTGGATGGCTGGTACCACACCGCTAAAACCGGAGCACTCTCCTTCTCCCTCCTGCCCAAAGCAAGACTCATGGGGGCAAAGGCCAGTCTACCAGCACAAATTTTTGCTAAGAGACTGTGGTGCCTAAGTACTTGTGCATTTTTCCAAAACAAAATTTCTAACAAAAGGGTGCAGTCAGATGCATGTGCACCGACACTCTGCCGTGCATTAGCTGCAGGTTTGAGTGATCCTTTGAGGGAAACTACCTGAGGGTTGAAACAACTGAGTTTTCCCTGGAAGGTATGATCACTAAGACGAGCTAAGTCCCAGGCTCGTCCTCATCTGCAGGACACGTGAGGGGAGACCACGACTGGCTGGGGCCCTGGTCTCATTTGGGGGGCCTAGCAAGTCCAGAACTTCTTCACATATGTGAGGGAGGGGACCCACCATGGTGGAAGTGCTTTGGGACCAATGGCGGGGCAGTGGGGGTTGGGTGGAGGGATGTAGGGGACCCTGGGCTGGCTCCCCTGATTCCCAGCTCCCGACAGCCCCATGCGCCCTGGCTGTCTGTTTCCGACCCTTCCGAGGCCTCTCTGAGAGGAGGGCCCTGTTCCTTTAAGCTGCAGGGCAGGAAGCAGTGTCTGTGCCCAGGGGAAGAGCCCGGCCAGCCGGGCATCCATTAGGATTCTGAAGGCCAGCACAAAAGCAGCTCGGCTGGCCAGAGTTAATGAGATTCCTGCCCAAAACACTAATCTGGGTTAAAACTAAAAGAATGCAGATAAGGACCCCAGCTCACGCCGCCGAGGAGTAAGAAGGTGGCGAAATCCACGCCAGTCTGAAAAGGGGCCTCTAATAGTGTTTCAAAGGAACCCAGAGAGGGGGTGTCACAGACAAAGCCTCTGATGAGGGCACGATGGAGCACAACACACTCTTTCAGCTTAAAAAATAGCGTTCCAGGTACAAATCAACCAGTATCAGCCGAAGTTTAACACCACTTTAAAAGGAAGCGATTGACCCACTGAGAGGGTGGAGAGTGCGGAATACACTGATTATCCCTGTTCCCCTCAGGCAAGTGTCTCTCTCTTAAGCAGGAGGCAGGAACAGTTTGTTTTATTACCTTGTGAGATAAGTGGGGAACAGAGCCCGCGCACCTGGGGAATTAAAATATTCAGCTTCCTCGAATCAGGGTCTGGTCTCAATTTCACACAGGGCGCATAATTATAACAGTGTTTAAAATGAGCCCAGAAGAAGGGATGGGTTCAAGTGCAAATTAATTTCAGATTATCACAACAAAGGCCATCATATCTCAACAAGCTCGCCAGCAAAACACTTCTCGGAAGTCCCCAGGCCCCTCCCTACCCCAACTTACAACAAAGACCTTTCAGCTCGAATTAGGCTAATGATAGCAAATGGGCCTTCCGCTCACCTTTGTAGGGTTTTGCTGAGGCTGGTTCAAGGAGGCAGACCTTGGAAAGCCACCCCAGGAAGAGGTGGGGCGGAGCTGGGGGTGGAAAGCGGAAAGGTCAGGTTTCTGTCTATCCTTCAAGAGACAGAATCAGGGTTCAGTTGGGCAGGGCTGCGCAACCTCAGGCCGTGGGGTTGGGGGTGAGAGGGTCGTGCTGCAGGGGCTGGGGTCCCCAGTTTCTGCCACTGCATGGACGCCAGCCCCTCCACAGAGCCACCTCACGCGCTGGTCCTGTGGGAGCTGCCGGTGAGGGAGGGGCGGCGAAGCTGAGAAAACTCGAGCCAAGCCTCATTACTTCCTCATTACCTCGGAAAGTGGAGGGAGAGGAATTCTCATCTGGGGCTCGGACCGGGATGTCGCTGTGGCTTCTGTCTGGTTACTGCACACCCGACCGTGGCGCGCAGCCACCCGGGACCTGCGTTTCCTCCCCATTCCTCGCTGGCAATGATCCACTCATTAAGGTTTTTTAAGGCAAATTACCGTCGCTTATCAGAATGCCAGGCAGCAGGGAGGCTCCCGCCCAGCCGTGCAGAAGTGTGCCGAGCCTATACTTTCTGTGGCTCTGCCAGAGAGCCCGGCTGAACAGACCAGCCTGGCCATGGCCTGGTCCCCTCCCCTCCTCCCAGGGCCGAAGTCTTGTTGGAAGCCTCGCAGGGTCACCAGATTCACCTCTTCCTGACTGCAGGCGACTTTGGTGGAGGGATTTCCTTTCCCCTCCGTGGTGGATGGTAGGCCACAGAGGCCGGGAGCCGATGGCTTGGGTCTCAAACAGATTTCCTGTAGCTGAAACGTCCAGATCACCACTGCCCCACCCCGCTGGCCTGGTGGCGTCTGTGGGAAACAAGGCGCTGACATAGGGAAGCTAGAAAAGGACCCGCGGGGACACGGGGGGGGGGGTGTGTGTGTGAGCAAGGCAGTGCCCGATTATACATTGTCTTGGTTACTTTTCTCTCGTTGCTGAGACAAAATACCCGACTCCCAAAATGAAGGAAGAAAAGGTTTATTTAGCTTAGTTTGTGGAGGTTTCAGTCCATACTTGGCTGGTTCTGAGGCAGAGTGGCACATAGCAGAGGGCAAACTGTTCATGGCAGCAGAGCACAGCAAAAACAAGCAGCAAAACGGGAAGAATGGCAAGCAGTCTCTTTCCTTCCCTTACATTGTAAACAGGCTACCCCCACCCAGGGTGCCTGTAGTTCTCACATAATCTCCATGCCCTCCTCTTCCACAGGCTCAGGATGTATACAAAGTAAGCACCCTGACTTCCTGCTGAATCACTCAAGTTAAACCTCCAGATTCCTCAAGTTGACACAATGTATCAACCATAACATACACCCTCACCCAACTCTGGGTCCCCAGAGAACCAGCTTGGGGAGGCGTTGGCACAGCTGACATTGGTCCCAGGCTGGGAGGACGTTTTCCTCCTGGGCCTTCCCTGAGCTGGGACCCCCACCTCCAGCAAGCATGTCTCCCGAGGGCTGACATGACACCCTGATGCCCCAGTGTCTCAGTGGCCAGGGGCTGAGGCGAGGTCCTGGGGCAGATGGCAGTGAAGGGATCCTCAGGGAATGGGAGCCACATGGGCCCCATGCTTGATCCTGGCCTCGGGCCACTGCCCTACACTGCAGTGGTTGGTGTGCAAGGAACAGGTGAGGACAGCCATCATGGGGTGCAGGAGGGGCAGGGATGGGAAAGGGGGCACCCACTCCATCCTGCCTCCTTTGCAGTCTCTGATCCCCAGCACAGTGCCAGCAACCTCTGTGCTCCCTCAAGGGAGCCAGGGGTTGCATGTGGACAGATGGCTCTGGGGAGTGGTCTCAGTGTGTGGGCCCCTTACAGTCCATCTCCAGGGATCTTTGGCCTGTACTTCCCACACCCAAGAGTGCTGCTGGGGCAGAAGTTCAGTGGGGGGGGCAGCAAGTGGCCCTGTCCTCCCTATGGGGCCTCCTGGTGCTGAGACCCTGGCTCCCACAGCCAAAGGCTGCAAGCACCTAGTCCATCCCCTCCGTGTGGCCAGGATGAGAGCCCTCGGGAAGGGCTGTGGTGCCCAGGCTGGAGCTGGGGCCTGTGGGGACCAGGGCTGCCAGGTTGGCTCTAGGCCCCTGATTCCTCCTGGACTCCTTCCCCGGCCACAGAGTACTGGTGCCCAGAGGCCCCAGAACAGCAGAGGCCCCAAAGCCGGGTTCCCGGACAGACAGAGCAGCCAGGGCCTCTGAGGAAGGAGCACCGGCTGCTGCCCAGGCAGCTACCCTGCGTCAGCCATGGGGCTTTGGCATCGGGGAGCACCAAGGCCCACTCCCCACCCAGCAGCTGCCCTCTCTCCTCCTCATGGCCTACCCTCCGGTACCACTTCAGAGTAGATGGACCTTCCCCTCTGCGCTGGTATTCCAGAAGACCTGTATTGGTGGCTCCTCAGAATCTGTGTGCCCTGAAGGTCATATGTTGAAACCATCAGCCTCAAGGCAGGGGTGGCAGGTGGCTTGGGAGTGGCAGCACCATGTCCTGGTCACAGCTGGTACAAGTGTCACTATCTGTACCTCACTGTCAGGAGCCAGACTATAAACTTGTGTTACGTTCAAGAAAATTCAGCTGTTTGCCAGGTGTGGTGGTGCACACCTGTAATCCCAGCACTGTGGGAGGCTGAGGCAGGAGGATGGCAAGTCTGAGCCCAGCTTGGGCAATTTATTGACTGATTAAGACCCTGTCTCAAAAATAAAAACCCCAAACCAGAGGTACTTTAAGCCGTAATTTTGATAGTTAAATCCTCCCCTGTTAGAACACCTTATGTCCTGATAGGAGCTGTGCTAGGAGCCATGTGAGACACCAGCCGTTTTGCTGACTCTGGGCTAACAGTTGTGGAGGACAGTGGAGTCTCCCAGTGCTTCACCCTCAGACAGCGTCAGGAAGAGTGCGCTCCTGGTGCTCAGGGACAGCTCCTGAGGGGCCTGTTTTTGGACTGGCTCCAATCCTGCCTCAGTCTACCTGTTTGTTCTCTGTGCTGAGGATCCCTTTTATGGCCTCTCTGCCCTGGGCCAGGCACCCCCTCAACAGCAGGCTCTACAAGGTGGGTGACATTTGTCACATGAGTTCTGGAAGTTTAGCTGCCCCACCTGTGCTGAGTGTTGTGGGTGAGGCCCGGCCAGGAGTTAGGAGAGGAGGCCTGGGCCCACTCAGGGTGTATGGGCTCTGTCCACTTCTGGGCACAAGTGCAGCCACAGCCAACTTCTCTGATGTCCCCTCAGCTCCAGGGCTGCCCTGGCTGCAGGTGGCAACACTGGACCGTGGGACCCTCCTTCACAGGCCCTGCAGTGGCAGGTGCCCTCTCTACAGGCCCTGGGGGCAGCTAGCATCACCACCCCCAGCAGGCCCTGTCCCCCCCAGCAGAAGGCACAGGGAGCGGCACACAGGAAAATGAGGACAGGCAGGAAGTGAACCAATTTCAGCTCATCCTCTGGCCCTGAATTAGCTTTTCACTGTATTTGCAAAATAAGGTAATATGTTTTTAATATTTTATCATTTAATTTCCAAAGTTCTGAAGCTGTGCACTAATTCAGACAAAGCAGGTCCAAAGCAGAGCTCCAACCACCATGCAAACCTCTGTGCACTTTGCAGAAGGGAGCATGCTAGGAACAGGCTAGCCACCTGTCTGCCTACCAGTTAGAGAGTCTGTCCTGTCTATCTGTCTGTCTGTCTGTCTGTCTGTCTGTCTGTCTCCTGAATAATGTGTGTATCTATCATCTATTAATCTGTGTAACCTGTGTATCTACCATCTAGCTATCTTCTGTGTGACTACCTCTCACCCAGCTAGTGTAGGTGTCACCTATGTATCATCTATCTATCTATGCAGCGTGTCATGTCTGAACATCTAGGTATCTATCTTCTGTCTCTATTGTGGAGAGAGCAGTGGCTCAGAGACACAGAGTGAGGCATGATCCAAGGAAGACAGGAGAGGAAGGGAGACAGAGTTCTGCCTTACCCCAGAACTATGGGCAACAAGGTGTCTCCCACATGGGAGCATCACCTCTGGCTACCAGGTCACCCCACATTACCTGAGCCACCTCTACAGAACAGACAATCTTCAGCACTGGACAGTCAAACACTCCCAGTTTCAAAACTCTGTTGTCACGTATTTATGTATCGTGGTGCTGGGGATGGAGGCAGGGTCTCAGCAAGTTCTCTACTGCTGAGCCACCCCTAGCCCCTCTACTTTGACTCTGAGGTGAGGTCTCTCCAGGTTGCCCAGGCTGGTCCCAAACTCGTGATCCTCCTGCTTCAGCCTCCTAAGTAGCTGGGATTACAGACTCAACACCATCATGCTCAGCCTAAAGTGCTATGTCATGTGCATTTTCTTTCTTCTTGGTGATTGGGGTGAAACTCGAATCCTGGCCTCAGCCATCCAGAGTGTGACCCCGACCACTGTCCCTCGGACCTTCACTGTGGGGTGCGGGGTCTGTCTATCTACCTTCTTGAAGCTGGGTTAATTCTCCACTCCTGAAGGCCGTGCTTGGGCTGTGAAGCAGGTGGGCTCTGCCAGCAGACAGGTCTCAGCATGTGCATGTCAAACACGGGCCACACAGGCACAGCCATGAAAGGCTTTCAGAAACAACCACACCAAAAAATGAGACTTTTCACCTTTGAACTGGAAGTGCACCACGGGTGTGACTGTGGCCAACCTCAGGGTTGGAGGGTTTTCTTGCTGCACTTATTAATCAGCACCATCGGGACAGAAAGCATATATTTGAACTTGATATGTTTCACTGAATCATTCTTATTAGATTTGTTCTAAGACATATGGCTGTGTCTTACAGTCCTGTTGATTAATAGTGAACAGAATTTAAAGACTGATGACAATCTCCTATAGCCAGGCATAGGGCAATTAACCACCATTTGCTTGTGCCTCTTTCCAGTGTTCCTTCGGCTGTTCGAGTGTACTGACTCTGGTTTCCAGTGTTGGAGCACAGGTCCCCAATGTGCCGTCCGAGTGCACTTGTCAGAAGATCGCATGTTTCAGGGGAGGCCCTCAGAGCCTGCGCATCCCCCACAAGCCTCTGCCGCGCGTGTCCCCGGCAGTACTCACCCTGAGGAGGGGAAGGTATAAAGCATCCCCAGGATTACTGGACAACATGTAATCTATGAACGCTTACAGGAAAGAAACACTTATGTGCAACAAGAAGTTCCAGGTGAGTTCCACCAATTTGGGTGGCCCCGAGTCAGGGCAACACGGGCAGGTGCCAACCGGGGTGATTCCAGAGGCAGGAAATCAAGAGGGTTAGTGCGGAGGCCCACGTCACAATGTACATCACCTCTCCATGGTTTATCATACTCTACTGTGCAGAGAGAAAATGACTTCTATTTTGGGGGACCGGCATGGGAGGGGTCCTTCCAGTGAGGGACAGGGTCCTCCAGGGTCGCGATGCAGTCCTATTGCTGGCTGTGCAGGCAGCTTGGGTGGGAATTTGAAGCCCGCAGTGGTGAGGAAGAGATGCCAGCAGGCAGTAGGAACCCAAGTAAGGATGCTCAGGCTTGGGCACAAGAAAGGCCAGAAGTGAAATCAAGAAGCCTCAGATCTGGGTGCACAGGGCCTTCTCAGGTCCTACCAGGTGACCAGGCCTGGTGGAGTCCTGTTTGCCAGGGCACACAACAGAAAAGAGCCCAGGGTGCCCAGGTATTCGATGGGGTTAGCATGCCACCCTTCACTTGTGTGGTGGTGCTTGGATCACGTGTGCTACAGTGTGACCTAGGTCATCATGGCTGCTGTCACCCTGAGAAGCCTTGCAAAGACAACTAAAACAGGCTCCCTTCATTAACACGGCCTCCAATTCTCAGGTTTCTGACAAGTGTTCACTCAGATTAAGCTGATAAATGTGTTTGTTTCAGAAACACGGTGCTTTATTTTGAGGTATTATCCTGAGGAAAAGGCTTTACTACTGGTCTAAAATTGTTTAAAAGGAAGAATATAATAAAATGATACCGAACTGTGATATAGTAAGTTGATGGTCGACTAGCAGGTTAGTGAAAGCTACTTCAGGGTGTGTCTGTGGGGCGTTTCCAGAGATGATTGGCATGCAGGCCAGCAAACTGAGGGAAGGGCCTGCCCCGATGATAGGTGGCCCCATCCAATGGGCTTGCAGCCCTATGAACAAGCAGAGAAGGAAGTTGGCGGGTGTTGTGAGAAGGAGCCCCCTCTGCCTGAGCAAGCGTATTTCTTGTGACTGCAGTCTGTTGCCAGATGTCAGACTGCAGCTTCTTCAGCCTTTCAACATAGATTCAGTGCAGCAACTCTCCAGGGAGACCCCAGGCCTCATCTCAGCTCCCTCTCCTTCTGCGGCTCCTGGCTACCTGGCTGGGCAGCTCCTGCACCCTCCAGCTCTTCAGCCACAGACACCATGTAGACTCTCTGGTCCCGGTCCTGTGAGCCGGCCTAGTAACCCTTGGTGTTATACATCACATCAGTTCTGTTTCCCCAGAGAACCCTCACCAGCTCAGACACAAACACAGCTTTGAGCCAGGTTCCCACTGAGCCAGGGTGAGCTGCATGCAGCTGATGCAAGGCTGTGCTGTCACAGCTGAGGAGGCTGAGCACAAGCGTTTCTTCAGGCAGGCCTCGTGGGGGTCACACCCACCCCTTCATCAAACCCAGCCATTCCAAGAGCTTCCTGTGCAGCCCAAGGCCAGGGCTTTGTGGACAACCTGTCCACAGGCAGGCTCCTACCCAAGGCAACTTCCTCCCCGTGTCACATAGCCACGGTGTGTGTGATAGAACAGAGTTGCCCCGGGACCCAGTGACGTGTTCCTGGGCACGATGGCATGCATGATGCTGGAGCCACACTGCAGCATGTGGGGTGTCATGGCCCAGACTCCAGCAGCCCCCAGAGCAGCTGCTGACTGTGATATAGTAAGTTGATGGTTAGGAAACTCCTAGCAGATTAGTGAAAGCTACTTCAGGGTGTGGTCGGGACCTCTCTCATCTCTCTGTACAGAGTCTGGCCCTGGGCGCCTGACGTCTCTGTGTGGGTGGTATCTTCTCCTCAGGATCCCAGAGGCAGAGGAATCTATGCCTGAGAGCAGCAGTGAAATGCACAAGATTCATGGAAAATAAACACCAAACACCAATAACTGGTTCTTTGGCCCTGCCCAGGCCCCGCGAGAGCTCTGTGCTGCAGGACTCCACATGAGAGTGGGGGTGTCATTCAAGGCCTGCCCCCCACATTGCTGCTCATAGAGGGAGACGAGGGAGCACAGGGAGAGCCTCCCACGCCTCCCCAGAGGGACCCTCTGCTACCCGTGGTTGGTGGGGTTTGCCCATTCTAGGAACTGTTCTGCAGCCAACCTGGGGTCAAAGAGGCCATGCTGGATGGCAGGATTTCGCCATGGTTGCCTGGGTCTTTTGAAATCACAGGGTGCAATGATCCCTTCTGCTGCATTCATGTATTGTAATTAATGCCATTTCATTTGTACTTGTACCCTGAGGCAGTTTCAGGAATAAATTATAATTTTACAAATCGAGGCAAAAGTTCTCCCTGGAAGTTTGTGTCTAGAAAAACTGTTTTATTTCAGCAGAGTCTTGGATTGTTCAAGACCCTGGGCCTTCTTGACATGCCGCTTTCCAAGCCTGGCTCTACAGTGACCACCAGAGCTCCCAAAGGCGCTGTGGACCAGCATCCTGCAGCATGGCCGGCTCTTCCGAGACAGGGCCGTCACTCAGAGCTGTCACAGCCGCCTCTCCCTGCTAAGAGTGACCTGGCCACCATCACAGCTCCTGCCCATGCTCCCTCACCTCTCCTACTACTTGCACAGCTCCTGGGCAGCCCAGAAGCAGAGGGGAAGCTCTGAAAGAAGCCGAGGTTCGACCTCAGCTTCACCAACTTTGCAGTGACATTGGAAGGTCCAGTCTGGGAGGCCCCTGGGCCCCTGGGCCCTGCCATGGGAAGGCGGAAGCCCAGGTGAAAGGCCCAATAGTCTCTCCTCCCGAAAGGAGCTTCTGAATGTGCACTTTGAGGTCACCGAGACCTCTAGTGAGACCACTGGGGTTTGTTTCAGAGTCTCCTGTACAAGAATGGGGACAGATCTCACAGGACAACCCACTTTGGTCACCTTGAACAACACCTCGGCACCTTTCTCCTCACAGGCTCTGAACAAAATGGTGTTTTCAACCTGTGAACACAGGAGTATTTTGCCTCACTTGTTCAGTGCATCAGCTTGTTTCCTTCTGTTCTCCTGTAATTTCAAGATCTTCCATCCATTTCTAACAAGGCAGAAGGGAAAGTGAATCTCTTGCTGCATGGTGTCTGGTGCCTGTGCCTGGGACTGTGATCACTGTGAGGCCAGGCTGTGAAATTGCTGGCAGTGGGGAGAGGAGGGAAGGGGAGGGTATGGAGCAGCCGGACAGCAAGGGCAGAACATAGCCACTTGCTCCTTCCTTCTGTGACACCCATTGAAATAAAGCGCTGGGCTAGAAAGCCATTTCTGAAAAATAAATGACAGGAGATAGGTTTCAGGAAGTGAGGATACTGAGTTCCACTCTGTATCTCGCACTGTGGGTCAGAACTGAGAGATTGGGCAGCCCGGGGAGCCTGGGACCCGCCCTTGACACTCATACCACTGCAGTGAGTGACCATATGGACTTCGTGTGCAAGACAGGGGGCTGAGGGGCCAGAGTGCACAGTGGACGCAAACTGGACTGGGTCTGGGCTGACACGGGGAGGACGTCCAGGGAAGCTGAAGCAGAAGCCATGAAGGAGAGATGGACATGACTGACTGTAAGGAAGGAATGAAAACTTCTGCACACAATGGTCATGGCAAACAAACCCCACAGAAGTTTCAGTTACCATGGACCACTGATGAATGACCCCAGACCTCTGAGAATTTAAGCAATACGTGAATGTTTCTAGCTCACAGAACGTGTCCCCCCAGGTGGCTGGAGGTGTCCCCACCTGGACTCACCAATCAGTGTATCAGGGGACAAAACAAGGCCAAGCACTCACAAATACTTGAGTGCTCCTGAAGGATTAGGTCACAGTGACAGAGATGACCTCTCTCAAACATCAGTGGCCAGGTCACTCACACAACCAGGCTTGACAGTGTGGGGAATTCCCATCCAGCTGTGTGCCCCCAGAAGCAGAAATGGAACAACGGGCAGACACAACCACAGACCCTGCTCTGTGCCCCCGACCAGGGGGTGGCTGGTGTGTTGTCCTTCTCCACAAAATACTCTCAGCGCCCTCGCACTGCCACTCTTGGCCTTGCGCTGGGGGTCGAAGATGCAGTATTGTAAGTGGCAGCTTCCATGTTGGACCCTGAGACCCGCCACCCCCTTCCTACACAGCGTACATGACAGTGGGCTCAGGAGCAGGCAGAATGACAGCAGGACACACACCAGCCTGGACAGGGAAATCGGGGGGAGGGGCAGCCTGGACTGGAGCTCAGGGAATTTTAGACAGGTACTTGGAGTGCATGTGCACGTGTGCATGTGTGTTATTTAACTCCTGATTCTGTTCCTGAGTAGTAGCTTCCCATGAATGATTTCCTGTGGACAAGGCTCGAATCCTGCCACTGTATCTGTTTGGAGAAGTTGACACACTCATGTGATTCGGGGAGTTCTTCAGGCTCACAGCCCTGTCTTACACGAGTGCCCCCTCACTGCTCCCACTCACTGCCATTTGTGGTTCTCTGTGAGGCCTGGTGGCAGGTGTTGGGGAGATGCTTGAAAAAAGGACATTATTTATTGGCTGAGGGTCAACAATGCCAGCCTGAAGCTCTTGAAACTTGCTTACTCAGAGCTGTGCAGTGCTTTAGATGAAAGGACCCGCTGGCTGGTCTTTAACTCAGAGAATCAGGGTGCATGGAAATTCACTACAGTGTTACTGTACATTATTACGGGGTGAAGCCCAAGCATGGGACAGCAGACAGGGACAGCCTCTCACCGCCTCGCACGTGGGCCCAGATCCTCTGTTTCCACTTTTCCGTTATTCTTTCCCAGACTGGCCAGGTTATCACATATGATTCATTCATTTGTGATACTATTACACTGTCTTTGTAATTTGTGTCTATCAGGAAAACGGAAGACCCAGGGCTCAGAGCAACAAGAACTGTGGGTCCCAGGCCTGCAGCTGTCATCACACCCCTGATTCCATCTGCAGCCGAGACATTGATCAGCAGACGGAGAACACTGAATCAGTTGTCCTGCAATCAATCCAGGCTTCGCAGCGTGGGTTGCACACTTGTCAGTCACCGGGGCGTGGAGGGAGGCCACGCAGATTTGTATGTCCATTGAGATCCTATTATTTAAATAATGGTGAGCGATATTCATCGCCCTTCACAGGCTAAGTATATACTGCTTTGCTTGTCAATACACCTCTGAGTTATTATTTCACCCTGTGTAGTAAACCATCTTCCTGGATGCTGTGGGCATGGGAAGGGTAATTCATGACGTGGCCCAGAGGTGCAGAGCCATACATTAAGTGCCTGTGATAAGAAGCAGACAGTGCCCAGCCTGGCAGAAAAGGAGCCCTTGTTCTCCCCTCCAGGACTACCCAAGCCCACAGAATACTCCAGCGTCTGATGTCCCTCTGTCTCCCTTGAGTGTCCACTCAGGACAGGCCCGGACTATGTTCTCAGTAAGGCCTGGTAGCCCCATCTCTCTAGGTGATAAGTCACAAGGCAGCCAGCCCCCCTTGTGGGAAAACTCTCAGTATTTCTTTCCTTCCCTTATCTGTTCCACTTCAGTTCCCCTTGTCTACAAAAGCCAACCCCACCCTCATCTGCTTTGGCAGGACTCTGACAAGCATCTCACCTTGCTAGGGTTGTTCTGACCTGCGAACAACCCACCCCCACTCAGACTGCTCTGGCCCAAGGTCATTGCCCCCCCACTGATGACAATGACCCCGACAAAGTGTTTAAAAGCCCACGCTTTGCTCAGCTTGGGGCTGCCTTGGTCTGCTAGGTAGCCTGCTACTCCCCACCCAATAAAGACTTCTCTTGTGTCAGAAGGTCTGGTCTGGTTCCATGTGGGTCTCGGTTCTATTACTAGGTAGGGTTCAGAGTTTCAGGGATAAATGTCATCACTCCAAAGGTGACAGCCTGGAAGTGCCCTGGGTTTTTCCTGTGGGTATCTTCACCTGGCCTGACCAGAGACTCTGTCACAGGGAGAACAGGCTGTTTTCCTGTAAGCTAGAGCCAGCCCTGAATCGCTCACTTTCTTACCTTCTGTGACTGCCTTGTGCTAACAGACCCCAAGACTGAGAAAAGGCATTTTTTTATTGGCCGAGGGTTAGCAATGCCAGCCTGAAGCTCTTGAAACTTGCTTAGTCAATCCCCTAAATTGAGCCTCAGCCACTGTTTCCAGTGAGCACTCACAGCAGTTTCTGATCACGCCCCACAGTTTCCCAGGCTGGCTGTTCCACTGTAGGTGTAAGATGACTGGGAGGGAGTGTAAAAGAGCAAGGCCAAGAAACTCACAGGTGCTCTGAGCTTTGTGTGGTGTGGGAGTTGCTTTTGTCTTGTTTAGTTTGGAGTCTACTTGAATGTAAAGCCAAAGCTCCGAACGAAAATGCACAGCAGCCATCAGCATGCTCAGGGCACCATCATGGATCAGAGCATGCCTGTCCATGAGGAAAGGACCCCAGGGTGTATGCAGGCTTCTCTTTCCAGGCACATGTACCTTATAAACTGTAGTACAGGATCCTTCATCCACTTGTCTACTGATACCCCTTTGATTTGGCTCCTGGGAAAATGCATCAGTAAACAGGGAGTGCTCATGTCCTCCAAGGTGCAGACCTTGTGCCCTTGGTAAACACCTAGGGGAGAGAGCTGGGCCTATGGAGGTTCTGGAACATTCTCTGAGGCCCTTGCATTCTGCTTTCCACAGTGACTGCTCCAATCTGCATTACCTCACTTTGATTCTTTCCAGCACCTCCTGGCCTCCAGTGCAGCTCAAGGAGAAACACCAGGATGTCTGAACCCCAGCTCCTAAGAGTGGAGTGGTGAGGGACAGCAGCCAGACTACAGCTGGTGGGTAGCCTCCCTCCACCAGTGCCCCCAAAGGAGGTCCTCAGAGCTGCCATGCGAGCACACAGAAGATCTCCAGTCCCCTCTCCATCAAGAGACATGAATCCTTCCAGTCACAGGGTCTTTTGGCCAGACTTTCAGGAATGGAGCTCAGATCCCCAGCACATCCTCACCAGAAGCCAATTTCTGGACAGTCAGCAGACAGTGGGTGGCTGAACAGACTTGAGATTTTCAGAGCAGGGAATCTGCACATTGCTATGAAAAATCAGATGAGTTGTTTGTTTTATGAGACATTGTAAACCCACAGTGGGTACAAATGATGTTAAGAAGGATGGCACTCTCCTCTCTGTGCTGTCTCCTGTGCCTATTCCCTACACTCAGACCCTGAGGGCACTTTCCCGCTCCCATTGGGCCTGGCTTTGTCTGAGGCATCTCAGATTCTCCCCTGCTTGGGTCTGCCACTCTGCTCACTCCTGTAGAATCCCCAGCAACTGGTCTGCATTTCCAGGTGTTTTTTGAAGTTTCCAGTTCAAACAGTGTGACTGCAAATCAAGTATCCAAAGGTGTCAATCTCTTGCTTCTCCTGAGTGTGCCCTTTCCTGACAGTGACACTCAGGAGTGCAGAGACACTTTGGCCAGAGTACCTCACCTGTGAGTTTAGAATAAGATGCTCAGCCCTGATGCTTCTCTCTCCTATCTGTGTCCGAGGAGGAGGTTCTGCTCATGCAAGATTAGTCACCCCTGGAGGCCCTTCCCCTGTGAAGCCCCCTAACTCCTGCCCTCCATGCAGCAGCCCAGACCCTGCCTCCCTGATGTCCTACCTGAGGCTCTACCATATGCAGTCTCTCAACCACCAGGGTCCTTGGGGTGCAGGGCTGGGAAGCCCAGGACTGGTGGAAACTGTTGAGCTCTGATGCTGGAAAATAAGCATCAGAGAGCCAGGGGCTGTGGCTCAGGGGTGCTGTCTCTCAGGGGCTCAGCATGTAGCAGTTACCCAGTGTTTGCTGACTAAATTCACAAGTGGTCAGAACAAACCATGCATCCGGCCAGATAACTTGTCAAACATCACATCTCCTAGGCTTCTCATGGCACAGGTAGAATGAGACACAGAAGACCTCTGGGAGTGAGCTGGGACCAGCTGAGTGACACTGATGCCACAGAGGCAGCTTGGGGTAAATAGAAGCTGTTATTGCCACACAGTGATAACAACCATTGTCCAAAGGCAGTGTGGTGCTAGCATTCCCTCCCTCAGAGCCCTTGTGCCCTCAAAGCCTCCAGACACACTCTGGGGCTCTGCAGCTTTTTCTTATGTTTGTCTTTTTGAGACAAGGTTTCACTATGCAGTTCAGGGCCCTTGAATTCACTTTGTAGCCCAGCTTGGCCTTGAACTCACAGCAATCTTCTTGCCTCAGCCTCCCGACTGCTGGGATTATAGGCATATGCCACCATGCCTGGCTCTCTACAGCTCTTGGATGGGGCCAGAGTGTGACCTTCAGCATCACTCCAAAGCTCCCCTGACCTCCTGCCTTTGTTTTGGGTCCATGCTTGGGAGCAGAAGCCACATCCTGCTTCTGCTGGTGGTTGTCACAGTGCTGACTACGGAGAGAGAGGGCTGGCTGTCAGCAGACCCAGGCAGGGACCAGGAGTTCATGTTCTCATGGGCCCCAAGGTCCTTCCTCAAGCCAGCACAAGAAGGCAGAGGTGTAGGGAATGCAGGCGACAATGGTTTTGTTGTGCCAAGATTAAGTTCGATAGAGTTTTTTTTAAAGTATCTCAAATTCTGGAAAATAAATGTAAAAGACTAGGTACTGAATTAGAGGAGAGGGCTGGGGATGTAGCTCAGTGGCACAGCACCTGCCTCGAAAGTGCAAGGTCCTGAGTTCGATTCACAAATCAGAGGAGAATGGTTGGAAACTCTTGGTGAGACATTCCTGGACACTTGGAATTCCTTAGTTATACACCACATTTTGTGGTTTTGCTCTTAAGGTCAGAGATACAGGGACAGGTGGTTCATAACCGTCCCAACACAAGTGATATCAGCTTGTACCACCCGTGACCACTTATGGGGCACGCTGCCCCCTTTATCTTCACAACCCTTTGTGTGGACTGACAACTTTGGAGCCAATGACAGGACTTGAGGGCTCCATGCAATTTGTATGTTTTCTAAGTTAAAAAGTTTTATTGGTCTATGTTTGCAACATGTGATCATTACCTCCACCATGGGGGTCATGCAAGGGCACAGCTCATGGCTCCTCCCCTTCCTGCCCCTTCCCTTCTGCAAGAGCCCTAGCTCCCCACTTTCCATGATCTATCTCCTCTTTCTCTTTTTTATTTTTTGTTCAAAATTATTTATTCTTTGGGCTTCTCCTGTAAGAGAAACCGTATGATGTTTTAAATTTATGTGTCAAATTTATTTCTCTTAACATCATGGTCTCAAGGAGCCTCCACTTTCCTACAAGTGACTCCAGTTTGTTCTTCTTTCTGACAGAGTGTCACACCAGTGTGTATAAATACATTTTCCTTACCCATTCATCTACTGATGGGCACAAAGCCTCTTCCAAGATTTAGCCATTATAAATTGTGCTGCTATACACATGGTTATGCATGTGTCACTGTAACCTGGGCTCTTTAACTCATTTGAGAAAATGCCTAGAAGGGGAATGGCTGGGTCAGATGGAATTTCCAGGTCAGAGTTTGGAGGAATTTCCACACTGATTTCCATAGTGATGTACGTACTAGCCTACACTTCTGCTAACAGTGGAGAGGCACGTTTTCCTCACAGCCTCACCAGCATTTCTTACTATTTGATTTCTTTTTAGAATAAGATGGGACCTCAGTGTTGTTTCAGTTTGCATTTCTTTCATGGCCAGAGTTATTGAACATTTTCATACATTTACCTTCAAAAGTCATTTGCTGTAACAGCTTTGGAGAGTTTGTCCTTTTGTTGGATTTTTGGGATTTTGACTATGATGTGTTGTGAATGAAGAAGTTCTGTTCCGATTATAATCATTTGGGGGCTCTATAAGGCTCGCTTACCTCTATGTTAAATTCTTTTCCTCGTGTTGGAAAGTTTTCTGCTATGACTTCTGTGAATAGATATTTTTATGCCATTCATGCCATCTTCTGATTTTTCAGTAATGGAATTGATCTTGCTCTGCTCTTGTGTCATCTAGCAGCTGTTGATCCATTTTCCTTCTTCTCCTGTTGTTGTTAACTGTCCAGGCCAAGACATTCCCTGATAATATTATTAGGTGGCCAAACCAAGCAGACCACTGAGCTCTGTGCTGGGTACAGGCAGAGGGGCGTGGGGGTGGGGTCACATGGTGTGCTGGACTTTATGCCAACACTTTCAGATCCAGCCCCTTCCAAAAGCTACATGTGTCTGACCTGCCTCTCGCCACAGAGAGCAGGACCCCATATCCTTCCCAGTCTAAGCTAAAAGTACTCAGGGGGATCTGTGTCCAGCCAGTGCCTTCTCCACGCCCTCTCCACACCTAGTGGTTTCCTGCACCCATCTCTTTCTGATTCACAGAGGAGCTCAGTCTTAAACAACTGACCCCTTCCCAAGATGGCTCCTGGCTCTTCACTCAAACATGGAGGGTACCCCAGTGCATTTCTTCTGTGACTCTAGCCTGCTGTGAAGAAGGAGTTACTTTCAGAGTGAAACCCTATGGGATTTCTGCAGTTCACAATCACAGTGAACTTTCCTTGTGTCTACAGCTGCCAGCCAGGCCTACTCTTTCTCCTGGGGCTGCCAACCCTCTGTGAACCTGCCTTGTGCTCATGCAGCCACGTCTCTCCAGCCACCCGGCCCCAGGAGCTGGGATGAATTCCAGCCTGTTTCCTTCTTTCTTCTGTGTTGCCTTTGGATTCTCCAGTTCTCCTTTGACTTCTAGTTTTTCTGTTGGCCTCTCTTCACTCTCAGTTAGTTGTTTACAGGTGTTGAGTGTCCTGTGGACTGTGATATGATGCTGGGCTCTGTGCCAACCTCTTCCTTCTCCAAACATCGTTCCTGTTGATGGAGACAGGAGAGTGTGGTGGACTGACAACTGGTGGTCACCTTGTATCACCCAGCTGAACTGACCCAGCATGGAGCTGGGTGTGGGAGGCCCACCTGGGGACTGTTGCTGGCAGCATAAGAGGCAGAACTGGACAGAAAGAAGGAAAGAGGCTGTTGGGAGCTGGTAGAGGATGTTGGCTGTTGTTAGAAGCTGTAAGAAGCTGTTGGTTCTCTTGGAAGGAGCTCGTCATGCTGGCTTTCCTGATGAACTCAGATGTTCTCATTGTCTGGAGAGCTCAGGGCCTTTCTGTCACTGAAGATCACTGTGGTACTTCTCAGGGGAGCTCTGGTTCTTATTTTGAGTGTTACTTTCTGGCTCCAGTGCAGATCTCTTGGTCTGCTAGCACAGATCCTTCATCTCACTGGCACTGACTTTCTAGCTTCTACCACTGACCCTTTGGGCCTTCCCAGTGCAGATCCATGAAAAGGCCTGTATGAGACATTGTCCTGGGCTCTAGCCCTCTAGTTGAATTCGTGAGAGGTATTGTTATGAACTCTAGATCTTCACCTGGACTCATGAAGGACCCTCCGCTGGATTCTTTCATCTTTAGTGTGTGAACAGATTTCCTGCACTCTCTTCTGTACAATTGCTTGGGTGACCATTATAAACAATCTTATATGTGTCTTGTATTGTATTGTTTCCCCTGCAAAACTGCAAATCACAGCAGGGAGAAAGAAAGAAACCTCCACACTTGACAAAGTGCTTGCTGTCTCGTAACCTAGCTTATCCTTCCTTTGTAACTTTTCATCCTTCCTTCCTAGAGATGAGGTCCTCTTGAATTTTATAAGAGCATGCATTTACTTCCTGACTTTTCCTTCCAACATTTTTTTTGCAGTGTTTTGAGACAGAGACTCACTATGTAGTTCAGGGTGGCCTTGACCTCACTATGTAGTACAGGACTGAACTTGCAGCGATCCTCCTGCCTCAGCCTCCTGAGCGCTCAGATTACAGGCTTCTGCCACCACACTGGGCACTTTCTCATTTCTTGAATAAATTACTGTCAGAGGTCTGTGCGTTCATGTTCATAAACCCCACTTAAGAACACCAGCTAAGCGTGGTATGAGAAGTGCTCGTTGTCAGCACACATCAAGACCATCCTCAGTCTCTTCTCACTTGTTTGGATGCAGTCAGATCTTGCAGTTGAGAACATGGACACTTTCACCTCTGGGACTGCAGGCCACCGTGTATTAACTGTGTGACAACAGATGTTGTCATTCAAACATAAGCAGTCCTCTGAGCAAGACCAGAGGAAAGTTAGAGTCAGAAGTGAGAGAGAGCAGTGGGGCCGCGTGGGGTCTGCTGGGCAGCACAGGGCAGAAGCAGAAGTGGAGGTAACAGAGAGACTGGGCCGAGCGCACAGATGTAGAAGTCGCTTGTTCTCACAGCGTGAGAGGCTCAGTCACCCGCACAGTTCTAAAGAATAATGACCAGATCACAGGATAGGTGAAGAATGCGGTGCAGGCGAGGTCAACAGCGATGTCCAAAAAGAAGGGAAAAGGGACAGGCTGCTGGGCTGCCTGGGACATGGGGGCTTGGGGTGCAGATCTTGGCAGGAAGGCATACCCAGGGGTGACCAAGACCTGCATGGGGCTTCTTCATGCTGTGGGGAGAGGAGTGACGAGCAGGAGGTTGTGGATTGGGGATGGAGGTTGACACTCCCTAGTAGGGAGCAAGGGTCCCCTGCACTCAGCCCAATCCCTGGGAATGAGCTTGTCAGCACTGGCAGCAGAGGCCAAGCTTGGGGAGTGGTGCTGCTCTCCTAGTGTTGGAGGAAGAAGAGTCCTCCTGAGGAATTTCCCCTCGGGAAGCCCTAGCCAGTGCAACTCACCTTCCTACCTGGAAACCCAGTGCAACCAGGAGACTCAGGGAGAGTGCATTTCCAGCCTATGAACCTGGCCTGAGAGACAGAGCTGAGTGCCTAGGAAAGCCGAGGCCTCGCTCTCATCTGAGGTCCACATACATACCAGGTGCACATCACACACATCCGTCTCTACCCATGCATCTGTCTACTTATCTATCTCATATCTGTCTATCTGCCTATCATCTGCCTATATCTACCTACTAATCTATTATCTTTCTGTCTCTATCTACCTGTTATCTGTGTTCCTACCTCCCTATGATCTACGTATTATCTATCTGCCGTAATTCATCTTTATCTATCCACCTACCTGTTGTATGTCTAACTACCTATAATTTATCTTTACCTACCTACATATCTACCTACTATCTACCTACCTAACTACCTACCTACCTCTGTGTCTGTCCTCTGGGCTGATTTAAAAGTAGCCTTTATGCAGAGAGAGAATCTACCTCGGTGAAATGGTTTATACATTGTGTCAACTTGAGAAGTGTAGAAGTTTAACTCAGCAGGGAGCCAGGGTCCTGACCTTGTAAGCATCCTCAGCCTGTGCGAGAGACACGAAGATGGTGTGGGTGTAAAGCCCCCCCACTCCCACCCACCCGGCAGGTGGACTGCATACAATAGAAGGGAAATGAGGAAGGACTCATCAGTGGTTCTTTGGAGGAGCTCCAGTCTTTGCCTTCAGCTTGGGGGTGGTTGCCTGGCTTCAGGCACAGGCTCTCCTGCTTCAGCCTGGGACTCTTTAGCCTTCTAGACTCTTCAGTGTTCTGTCGCAGACCCATTGGCCTTCTGGTACAGACTCACACAGGACACTGCAAGGATCTCCAGACCCTGGACTTCAGCCTCTAACGTGCAGACACCCTCTGCACTCTTCCTCGTCCAACTCTAGGGCTGACCATGGTAAGCCCATCTTGTAATTATGTATTTGCATATCTTCTATTATGTCTGTTCCTCTAGTAAACCCTGACTGATGCAATGGATTTTCCTACGTTTGCCAGACTTTGAGACTGCGGCGATCACAACTAGTAAAGGAGAGTCAGGACATTTGAATCGGACCTCCTGAGGGTTCTGGGAGATGTACTCAGGGGAGGCACCTGCAGGTGCCATTGGCTGTATGATGCGGGTCACGTAAAGCCAGCCACTGATTGTCCTGTCTGGAACGCTCAGTGTTCAGAGCCTGCCAGGTGCTTGCAGGAGCAGGGCACATTCACCTATAGGACAACTATAATGTGGGTGTCCAAGGGCTGATGACTCAACACCTACCTTCTTCTCCTTCCAGCTTAAACCCACTCAGGAAGACAGGGTGTGGGTGGAGCACAGCATCACCTCTCCCTGAGATGTGGTCTGCTGGGCAAAGGGAGCTGCATGAGCAGCCTGAGGGGTTCGCTATCACTGCCCCCCTAAAGCTGACTAGGCACAGGCTTTGTGTGCGGCTGCAGACTCAAGCCCAAGTGGCACAGACGTAGAATGTGTGGCAGCTCAATGCAGGAGGTGTGGGAGGAGGGCACCGCAGAAGAGGCAGATCTGCTCCCAGCCAGCCCTCCCCATGCCTGGAGGAGGAGTCAGGGCTTGGACAGAGCCCAACAGAGCTGCTCCTTGGGAAACCACAGCCAGGGAGGGGAGGGCCACTGCACCTAGCTTTTAAAGGATGCGATTTACACATGGAAATAACGAATTTCATTGCCAGTGCAGAGATTTAAAGAGTTAATCCAGTATATAAAATCTAGTGAAGTGCCAGCCCCACAGGAAGCATCGACATTAGCCATCACGCATTTCTGGATGCACTGGGCAGATCGAGGTCAGTGCGAGGCTTCCGTGTCCTGTATCATTCACTGGTCAGCCATTCCAAATGGCAGCAGCACTGTCTGCTTGTAGCTCATCACCAGCATCGCAGTTTGTGAAAGTTAAATGGATATTCTATTGTAATGTTTCGAAAGCTGATTGGAAGAGAGATGAAGATGATGTCACTTTTGAGTAAATATTCGCAACTTGGTCTCACTTTACGCATAATCTCCAAGAAATCAAATTCACCCAGGCAGACAGCTAACAGGAGGAAACACATGGGGTGTGTTCCCTTGAGAAATCTTCAAAGAAACTGCTCTTTGTAATGGGCATCCATCTTTTATTTCTCCTCTCTGTATTCCAGACAATGTTACTAGTGGATATCTCTTCTTTTTTTTTTTTTGAGGCAGGGTCTTGCTGTGTAGTCCAGGCTGACATTGAACTTACTATGTAGCCCAACATAGTTGGGTAACTCAAACTAGCATCGGTCCTCCTGTCTCAGCCTCCTGTGTGCTGGGATTACTGGTGTGCCCGGCCTACTAATGGATGTCTTATATTTAGTTTTTAACAGTTTTGTCATTCTGTTTCTTATAAATGAAAAAGACAGGACCAATCTTTGTCTTGGTTGCAGCCTAGATATGGCCACTGTCCCATGAAGATTTAGGGTATTTGGGGGTCAACAAAGTAGGGGACGCCAAGACAGCTATCCAGGCAAGCACTGGGGAGGCTTGCCCTCTGCCCTCAAATGAAGGAGACCACTGGTGTCACCTCAGATATCATCCTATTGTCCCTAAGGAGAAGGGAACAACTCCCACTGTGGAGGAAAAACCACTGGTGTTATTATAAGTAACAAAAAGCAGTTTATCTGAACAGGAGGACAGCGTGAGCCCTCAGAGGTGTGGGAGACATCTGTGCCTGTTCTTCTCCACTGCTCCGAGGCCTATACCCCTGGGACAGTCACTGCCCTGGCCCCACGTCCCCACAGATATGTAGCTGGCAGGGCATCACGCCAATTTTGTCATGAAGGCATATTATTGTGAGTGTGTGGTAGCTATGTCTGTTCTTTAGAATATTCTATTTATTAATTATTAATTTTAATCTTATGAGCTTTGTTATGTTAAACAATGAGTACTTAAGAAGAAAAATATCATAAAATAAAGTATTGAATTTTTAATTTTTATTGAGTGTTTATGAGAGGCACAAAAATTTTCAACACCATTTTTGATGTAGTCTAAAAAAGTGACAGAAATAAATTCCTATATGAACTACAGTGAAAATACCATAGAACTCTACAACAGAAGTAATCTTTACTCCAACTATCATACCCACAGCTGCTTCACACATGACAGTGTATTCCATACACACATGTCGCTTACACTGACAGCACATCTGCTTTGCTTTCCTGACCTTTTCATAGGACATACTTGACATCTGACTGCTCTTGCTATTTTGTCAAGGGGTTCTTATTGTATTACACAATGTGTAGTTAACAGGAACATAAACTCTTAATAAAGTACTAAATTCTTAGATTGCACATTTAGAGTAAATATCAACATTTTATCATCAGCTATGTAACTGCTTACAAAACCTAAAAGATAACATCATAAATAAATTCCTATATGAACTACAATGAAAATACAAATAGAACTCTAGCACAAAAATAACCTTTGCTTCAACTGTCATGGCCAAGGCAGTCTTCATACATGACAACTGCATGCTCCATGATGTACAGAGGTACATATACCCCTCACCTACACTGACAACACATGTGCTTAGCTTTCCTTTCCTGTGTGGCAAGCTTTTTTTTTTTAAATAAAAGCACAAAAACATATTAACAAACAGACACAAATTAGCATAAAAATAGTACAATCAAAACTGATTTACAGACAAGGTGACATGGACTCAACAGTGGTTGTTGCTTTACCTATTGATATCTTCGAAGTGTATATATATGAACCCAGATACAGACATGCAAAATTGGTCAGACAATTAACCCTCTCAACAACAGAAAAACACAAAAAACAAAAAACCAAAGACAAAAAAAAACAAAAAACCAACAATAGTTGCTGCTTTGCATATTGCTATCTTCGAAGTGTGTGTTCAGGATAACATACAGACATACAAGATTGATTGAATAACCCGTCATCAATTATTCCTTAGCATTAAGTGATATAATAAAATAGTAGAACCATGTTAGCCCTCCTGCATGTATGTAAATACATATACACATACATACACTTTTGCCTCTTTCTTTTCTCCTTTCCCTCATCCCATCTGTTCTTTGCTTTTGAGCAGATTTCCTTCATGTCTCTTAGTTTATATTCCCACCCTCAGGTTCTTACACCAGTGATACAATACGTTGCCTGCACATGTACCACTGATTTATTTCACTTTTGAATACCAGTTTTGACCATTTGCCTACAAAGTCCCCAAAACTTTCTTTATAGCTGAATAATATTCCATTATATAAAAATGCCACAATTTTTTAATCCAGTCTTCTGTGGATGGACACTTGTTTTGCTTCCACATTTTAGCTATTACAAATTGCGCTGCTATAAACATGGGTGCACATATATCAGAGTGATATGACGTTTTCAGATCTTCTGGGAAAATACCCAGAAGGGGAATAGCTGGTTTGAATGGAACCTCTAGACCTAGTTTGCTGAGAAATCTCCAAATGGCTCTCCACAGTGGTTGCACCAGTCTGCATTCCCACCAGCAGTGTAATAGAGTCCCTATTTCTCCACATCCTCACCAGCATTTGTTATTGGATGACTTTTTCATACTGGTCAGTCTTACTGGGGTGAGATGAAATCTCGATGTTGTTTTTATTTGCATTTCTCAAATGACTAAAGATGTGGAACATTTTCTCATATATTTATTGGCCATTTGTATTTCTTTATCTGAGAAGTGTGTATTCATCTCAGATGCCCATTTCTGGATTGGGCCTTTGAATTTGGACAGGTACATGTTTTTTAATACTTTGTATGTTCTAGATAGCAGTCCTTTGTCTGAGGGACAGCCAGCTAGGATTTTTTCCCAATTTGTGGGTTTTCTTTTTACTATGCTGGTGATTTCTTAAGATGTACAAAAACTTTTCAGTAGGATGAGGTCCCAGTTATTGATTCTTTGAAGAGTTTCCCTTGCAGTTTCATTTTTGTTCATGAACTCTCTGCCTACTCCTATGTCTTCAAGATTTTTACCTACTTTCTCTTCCAATAGGCTTAGAGTTTCTGTTTTAATGTTGAGGCCTATGATCCATTTTGACCTGAGTTTGGTGCATGGTAATAGACTGGGGTCTATTTTCAGTTTTCGGCAAGAGGCAAGCCAGTTTTTCCAGCACCATTTATTAAACAGGCCTTCTTTTTTCCAGTGGGTTTGGTTGACCCCTTTGTTAAATATTAGGTAGCTGAGTGGGTTTTTCGTTATGGTTGCATCTTCCAGTCTGTTCCATTAATCCTCAGGTCTGTTTTTTAGCCAGTACCAGGTTGACTTTATTACAGTAGCTTTGTAGTATAATTTTAGGTCAGGGATTGTGATTCCACATGACTTGTCCTTATTGCCCAGGATTGCTTTTGCTATTCTGGGTCTCTTCTGGTTCCAGATGAATTTGAGGCATATTTTCTCTAGATCTGTGAGGTATGCTAATGGTAGTTTAATGGGAATTGCATTGAGTCTGTACAACAGTTTTGGTAGTATGGCCATTTTTACAATGTTAGTTCTTCCTAACCATGAGCAGGGTATGTTTTTCCATTTATTGAAATCCTCTTCGATCTCCTTTTTCAGAGTACTGTAGTTTTCACTGAATAAATCTTTCACATTCTTTGTTAGATTGATTCCTAAGTATTTCAATTTCTTGGTTGCTATTGTAAAG
>PVLD010023315.1:0-27641 GCA_004027595.1 Dinomys branickii | reverse complement strand
GTGTTCGCCTTGAGTCTCAGAGACTTTTGGAGTTGGGCTTTTCATCAGTGCCAGAGCTGTTAAAATTGTGACTGTTCGAGAGGAACGAGATGCATTTTTCACAAAGAGATGGACATGAGTGTTTTTTGGGGCAGGGGCAGAATATTATGGAGGTCCCCCAAGACCCTTGTGTGTTTAGAGGTAGGGCATTTGGATCACGACTGGACCGTGGGGTACCGTACTCACCAGTGGTTAATCCAGGGGTGAGTTCATGGTGGAATGTTGTTAGGAAAGGGGTCTGGTGAGAAGGGGGTGTGATCTGAAAGGTTACAGTCCCGTCTCCAGCTCCTCTTGTCTGTCTCTCTGCTTCATGGCCGCCATGAGTTGAGCAGCTTTCCCTTGTCAGACCCTTCCACCACTCCCTTTCTGCCTTGGAGCCAGCTGACCGTGGACTGAGCCTTTGAAACACTGAGCCTAATAAACCTCTCCTTTACATTTCAGCTCCCAGTGACAGGAAGGTGACTGATACACACTTGTCAGTGAATTCTGTGAATTCTGCTCTGGGCAGTTTTTGTTATTTTTCAAAATTTTATCATGTTTTATACTATTTTTATAATTTTCACTTTTACCTGAGTTAATTTAATACAAGATCTTTTAAATTTTTAGCAAGGATTGCCACTTAGTTTTTTTTTTTTCACTTTTTAATACTTAGGTTTTCTTTTGCAGTAAGAGTATTGTCATATTTCTATATCATGCAACCTCCTGAGCTTTTCTTATGTTTCTGTGTGTGGTTAATTGTGAGCATTCCATGAGCCCTCGAGAAAGTACATTCTCCACTCTCAGGGTATGATTTTTTTTCAGTTCTTATTTTTTATTAGTACACACTAGCAGTATGGATTTAAAGATCTATTTTAGACCTATTTTTCTGGTTATGTTCATGATATTTTTTATAACTTTTGTTGGTTTGTCTGCTTTGCCTTCTCACGCTGAGTGTTTACAGTGTATGTTTTTTCTCCCGCTTTCTGTTCTTTTATTTTACATACCCTATGTCATTTTGCATATAGATCTTCACAACTCCTTTATATTCATTGTAGAATATAGTTTTAAAAAACATTGTAAAGACCTCTTTTGGGTCTTCTTTCCCATGTTTTGACTTGCTATTCACTTTATTTGGTATTAAGATCATAAACTCTACTTTCTGATTCTTTCCATATTTTTATTTATCTTTAAAACCTAATTTTTGAAAACAATTTGTGTTAGAGACATGGTCTCACTATGTAGCTCAGGCTGGCCTTGAACTCACAGCAATCTTGCCTTAGCCTCCCAAGTGCTAGGATTATAGGCATACGCCACCACACCTGGTTTAAGAATTTATTTTAGAGTTGATAACAATTAGTCAGCTTTCCTCAGAACCTAGGGGGCTTTTTCTATGTGTAGTTTCAGTTGTTTTTCTTTCTATTTTTACAAAGTTTCCTTGGAATTGCTTTAAACATATACTTCTCTAATGTATCAGTGTTCTTCAAGGACACCAATAATATGAATCTTCCATTGCCTGGGGTTATCTTTCATTTCAAACGCATGCCCTCCGTTCCCTTTTACATGTATGTCTTAACCTCATGGTACTCTTGGATTTTCTCTTGTGTCCTCAGAACCTGTACTAGGTAATTCTAATAAACTAGGTTTTCATTAGAATTGCTTCTCTTCTGAGCTCATTTACATGATTACTGCTGTCACTGTAGGAAACTCTCTCTGCGGCTGTTTCTGATCCCCTAATTAGAGCTGTGCCTCTAGGCTTAATGCATACACTTGCATAGCTGTCACACACACCTATCTTTTCTGTGGCCAGGAAAATGGGTCTGGCCGTGATTTCAAGATCAAGGGAGGTCAGCCAGCGAAGATCAGATCAATCCCACTGGTGACACCGGATTTCTTTTCTGTCTTCTGGCCCAGAGCTCACTCTGTTATCTCTACCCCATGTCATGCTTGGGACACACCCCAAATAACAATGGGGATCAGTGAACACCATGAATGCCTCGTAGGTCACGTGGAGCCTGGCACCGAGTCCCTGCTGCCATCATCAGACTCTGTCAGATTTGACCTGAGAGGAGCTCTGTAGTCAGGCAATAGAATTACTTGGGAAGCTTTAAAAGTAGCACGCTAATTTTTTCCTTGCTTCTTTGCTTCCTTCCTTCCTCCTCCCCCCTTTTCCTCACTTCCTCTTCCTCCCCTTTTTCCTCTTCCCCTTCTCTCTCCTCTTTCTTTTCTTGTTCTTCCTCTCCCCTGTCTCTCTACTTCTCCTCTTCTTCTTCCTCCCCCTTTTTCTTCTTGTGGTGCTGGGATTGAGCCAGCAGCTCCACACTGAGCCACACCCCGGTCCTTCTGTGTTTTTCACTTTTAGAGTCTTGCACAGCTGATGCGCTGCACTCTGCTTCAGTCTGCTGGACAGTGGTGTCAGAGGCCAGAATACAGGGCCATCCTTTGTACAGGGAGTTTCTTGTTCCTTGGCTGTTCCAGTGGACAGTGCTGAGAAGAATATACATTCTTTTAAAAATGACCATAGATTCATTAGAGGCAATTCCATGGTTGAACACCATTGGGGTTTCATTTTCCTTTATTCTGTATCTTACAAGACAACACAGTTTCCCAACTCATGGTGGGAAACCTGGATCCCAGCAACACCAGTGTATTTATTGGGCATCTTAGAACACTTACAAGGCAGCTTTCAGAATCGCTGTATTGGTAACACTATCACCCGCAAACTTGTCCTGCTAGGTAAAGTCCAAGTGGTTTTTTTTCTTATTCAGCTGTCATCCTTAAAATACTCCCTGCAGGTGGAGAGTTAGAGCACCACACTCGAAACTTGCGTGCAATGATTCTACTTCTTGTATTGAGTGGTTAAATTGTGATATATGTTGATATGTGTTTAGGGTGCTTGCTTTTTGTTTATGTTCTTTTCGATTTCTTTCAATCTGTTGATTTTAGAAATAAATGTCAAGCATTTGTATGGCGCAAAAGTCAGAACTAAATAAAAGTATAATAACAGTACTTTACTTTTCCTGGTCTTTTTGACTAATTTCTGTCCTTGGTGGCAATTAGTCCTGTTAGTTTCTGGTTTATCTTTCCTGCAGTTTTCAATTTTTTTTGCAAAACTAAAGCACATTGTTTGTTTGTTTGTTTGTTTTTGAGACAGGGTCTCACTATGTGGTTCAGGTTGGCTTTGAACTTGCTGTGTAGCCCAGGCTGGCCTCAAACTTGCTGTGATCCTCCTGTCTCAGCCTTCTGAGTGCCAGGATTATAGGTGTGTGCCATCACACCAGGCTTAAATTTCTTTATTTTGCCTTTTTCCTTACAAAAAAGTAGCAAATCACACATACTTTTTGATTTTCAACTTGTTTTTTTTCCATTTATATAAATATATTTTAATTCTAATTTTTTTTTTTTAATTTTTTTTAATTCTAATTTTTAAAAAAAACTTTATTTTTATTTTGGTACCGGGAATTGATCAAGGCCTTGCCGACAGGCAGGTGCTGCATCCTGAGCTACCCCCCAGACCCCAGTTTTTTCTTACAGTAGGTGTCTGGCGCTCAGATTTGGCCGAGTAGACCTCTTGTTGAAATTTGAGCACAAACCCCACAGTTCAAAGACGTTTCCAGTGACTGACGGGACATTTTCACTTCTTAGTGTCCCTGTATGTACCTGCGGTAAGAAAAACGTGAGAAAAAGAAGCAAAGAAAAAAGACTTGAGAGCGGAGGAGAGGGTGGGCGCGCAGTGAGCCTGGAGATGAGGCGGAGTCACAGTTAGTGATGCGTCCACTGGGTGTCAGTAGGACTCCAGGAACGAACCCCGGGCATTCGCAAAAAGCGATCCGCAGCCCTCGGGAAGGAGGCGTTACCCGGTGCGTTTAGCTCAGGCTCCGCCCAGCGCAGCGCATCCTTCCAACAGTACCAGTTTAACCATTCACGTTCCCTGCCAGACTCGTTCATCCCTCAGTCATGCGATACACTAAAAGATTCGGATCCCGAATCAGTTTCGGATTGATGTATGGCCTCTCAGTTCGAAGACGATGTTACAACACGTACCAAAAAGTAACTTTAAGATTCAGTAAAATACAGTTTCACACCGGGAGTTCATTGGACTCTTTATTTCTACCTCTTTATTTTTGGTTTAATTGTGATGGGACCTGATCTTAAGAACAAGTGAAAAATAGGCAAAACCAAAAGGGAAACTGGATCTGAAGATCGTTCTAACTCAGATTAGGGCCTCGTAGCTCTTTTCAGCAGCTAGAGAAGGAGCGCTGTGCCCCTCGTTCGGGGTTCGTCGCGGCCTCCGGGAGCTCAGCCGAGCGGCAGGGCTGTGCGTCTGCCCCCGGGAGCGCGCCTGTCTGAGGGTCTGCAAGGAGGCGCGGCGAGGGCAGCCTGCCCGCGCTCTGGCAGGACTGCCGCGCCCTCTTCTGCTGCGGCTTCCTCCTTTCTAGCCCGCTGCTGAGGTCCGCACAGGGATTCCCCGGGCTGGGATGGAGCACCGGAAACCCTAGCTCGAGGAAACACCAACAGCGGCCTAAGATGTGGCCTTAAAAGGCCAAGCCGTTAGGTACGGTGGTGCATAACTGTAATCCCAGCTCTCTGGAAGACTAAGGCAAGAGGATACCAAGCTTGAGTCCTACCTGGGCTACTTAGTAAGGTCCTGTCTCCGAGTAAAAAATAAAATGGGCTGGGGTATAGCTCAGTGCAAAGGTGCTGGGTTCAACACCCACTACTGCAGGAAAAAAGGCCAAATGTAATATTCGCCAGAGTAATATGGCGTGGGTAGGGCATGGAGCCAATGCTTTCCAGAGGACAGAGGGGAGAAGCGACCTGAGCCCCTGAGTGTCGTCAGAGAGGGCTCCCAGGGGAAGGAGAGTTTTGAAAAATGTGCCGAAGGAAGTAGCATAAATGAACTGGTACTGGAGAAAGACAGATGCTGTGGACAGGAGGATGTAAGACTGTGGATAATCTCCAGGCAGCCACCTTGTAGGAAGCCAGTCTTCCCTGGTGAAGTAAATGCAGGAAAACATGAATCTAAAGACCTGTTGCATTCACTAGAATTCTCTGGTCACCTCTTCCCCTCTTTTGCATTTCTACACCAACATCGTGCTGTGGGCTTTGCATTCCTGAAAGGGACCTGGGTGTCAAGTCGGTTCCTGCTTCTGTTCTGCCCCACAGGGCTTCTAGACCACGTCCTATTGCACCGCCCTGGTCCAGGGTGTGGCCTGCTGCATCGGCTCACCCAGCCGGGGTGGCTTCCAGGACGCCGCTGCAGACCACTGCTGGGAGGTTGCTCTGCAAAAGGCCCTCCAGTTCTAGCACTATATGACCACCATCCGTCACTCTTCCAAGAGAGCACCCGTGCCGTGGTTCCTGCTTATCTGTAAGTGAGTTTGATGTTCTCTGATGCAAAGTGATTTATAATGCAGGTCTGCATTTTCCAGGTTTTGCCCCTTTACTAGAATCAGTCCCCTCCAGTTGCATTGCAGAGGCCGCTTATAGCATCTGTCTTAATCATGCCGCTTTGTCTGTCAGGAGCTCAGGGCACCTCTCTCCTTGTCCTGTGAACTGCTTCAATCACAGAGCGCTGAGAAGCTGACCCTCTGCCAAGGGGCACAGCCTGTAGACCTTCTGCAAGCCCTGCTCCCAGGACTTGGTCCCTGACACGTTCCTGCCTTGGGTTAGGGCTGATCCTGCGTGACCAATGACGTACAGTGAAAGTGACAGTGTGTTATGCCTGCCTGATAGCTTCAGTTTGGGCTCTTGGATCACTCGTGCTGGGAGGAGCCAGTTACCATGCCATGGGGACACTGAAGCATCATTCTGGAGAGTCCCCACGGAAAGGAACGGAGGTCCTCACCCACCAGCCATCACTGACTTGCCAGCCCCAGGAATGGCGAAGAAGCCGCCTGGGGAGAGGCTTCCCTTGCCCCTTGAGGACTTCGGTGGTGCCGCTGCTATCTGACTGAGAGCCAGGGAGCCAGGACGGACAGCCAGGTTGCCGCTAGATCCCTGGTCCACAGACACAGTGCTGCCTTTCTGGGACACGCAGCTTGGGAGTGCCTTCTTACACAGCAGTAGAGGACACAGCTCTCTAGCCTCTGATGGGCGGTTTCAGCAGCTGCCTGGAGTGACTCGCCCTTCAGTCTCTGTTTTTAGAACAAGGGTTCTGGCTTTGAAGGCCCCGGGTGCTGTGATGAGGTCTACAGGCTGTGAAGGGAGCCCTGGCTTCTCCAAGGCTTCTGCTTCTCTTCCAAGCTAGAAGTTGGTTTCCTTCTTACTCATTCTTCCTGTGCACGGGGCACAGCCACACCCCAACCCGGTTCATCCCTTCTCAGAGGAGAGACTAAGAGAGCAATGGGGAGTAGACCAAGGGGAGTAGTTAGGGCCGCAGGGCGTGGGGCCAGATGTGTCCAGAGGGGTCTGCACTTCAATATCGCTCTGTCCTCGCCTCTCCGACCTTGGGCGGTTGCAGTGGACTGAATGTTGGGGCGTCTGTCCTGCCTGTGGCTTAGTGCTAGGAAAGCACCCAGGACACAGTCAGGCTGCTACTTTTACTGCTAAGCCTGTCTAGACACCGCCTCTTCCTCCTTGTGGCCTGAGTGCAGGGCCATCTCCGCCTTCCCCCTGGGCACTGGCTTCAGTTTCTCTGCCCGGACTCTGTGCTGCAGAGGGGCTCTTCTTGAAAGGCAAGGGTGACCATGTCGTCATCCTGCTTAAAACCTCCCATGACAGCAAGGCCAGTCCACAGGGCCAAGGCCAGGGTGGTGTCACTGCTGGGCAGAGGGAGTGCAGGGTGCGTGCGAGGGGCGCAAAGGGGCTCTTTGGAGGTGCCGTTAATGCTGCTTCTTGACTTCGGCATGGGTCACACAGTCTGATATTTCCGTACCTTTTTCTGTGTGTGTTACGTTGCAGTAAATTGCTTATCAATAGAAAGCAAGGATATAAGCAAGAGAATGCCATTGTGGGCTCCTCGCTCTTGGGGTACTGTGGACTGAATGTGACCCCTGAAGGTTCTAATCCTCAAGGCCATGACGCTGAGAGGTGGGACCTTAAGAGGTGGTGAGGTCGTGAGGGCTTGGCTCTCAGGAATGGATTAACATGGCCACCGTGGTGTGGGCGCGTCGCCAGGACACTGCGTTTGTTATAAAAATGAGTTTGCTTCCCTCTCTCCCTCTCTTTTCTGCTCCGCCCCTCTCCTCTTCTCTTTGTCCCCTCTCCCTTCTGCTCCTCTTCCTCCCCCATCTTCCTCCTTTCCCTCCCCTCCTCTCCCTCTCCCGCCCCCCGTCTCTCTTGCTTTCTACGCCACAGGTACTTAGCAAGAAGGCTTTCAGTAGATGCCAGCCCACCAGTCTTGAATTTCCCAGCCTGCAGCATCATAAGAAACAAATCTCTGTTTCTAAATCACTCACTCTACAATGCTCTGTTATGGTAGCACAAAACAGACAAAGACAAGGGGGAATCTATTTTACTGTGGCATCCAGGGGTGTCCTGAGTCAGTGTGCAGGGTCTGCCTTCCCGGCACTATAACTCGCCTGTGTCCCGCACACCCTTGTAGCCCTGGTCGGACTTCTCCGCTTCCTGCAGCTTCCTTTTTTCTTATGTCACAGGAAAAACCTGTATTTATCTTTCCCAAATCCTGCAAAAATGCCATTTGTGAAGTCTTTTGTGCCCTGGGTTTCCACGCTGCTTCTCACAGCTGGCTGCAGGGGGCTTTCTGTGATGACCGAAGTCTGCTACGCTGGAGCCCTCCAGCATGGTAGCCAGGTAGCCACGAGTCACATGGGGCTGTCGACCGCCACAAACCTGGCTAGTGTGACTGAGGAAATGAGTCGTTAATCTCAGTCAGTTTTTCAGTAAGATTTGGGATGGGTGGAGGCAGCTTAAGAAAAGGAAAAAGAGAACCAGTGTGGACCTAGAGTTCCCCAGGCTTCCAGACCCTGGGGGGAAAATGTCTGACCCGCTGCGCTTCCGGGGAGGAGTCCTAGAAGCTACAGGCAGATGTTTGTTTTTTAGAGGATTTGAGAGAGATCAGTGTTTTTGTAAAACATTCTGTCAGTGCTTCTCAAAGCTGTCTTCACACTGGAATCAGAAAAATTTAAAACCTATAGGTCCCCAAGAGCCCCAGAACTGCAAACTCAGGAGGTCCGGGAATGGGCCTCAAACGTCCCCATGTGTGTAAAAACTTCTTTGTTGATTTTCTCACAGTTTACTCAGGTGGATATTTCAGAGTAATATATTAAAACATATATAAATACTTTTACCCAGAGAAGCACTGTATTTTTTCATGTGTATTATAATTTCAGGAACTGGAATGAATGAAATTATGTTCTCACTCTAACTCAGGATAGATGTAGATCTATTTTGGCAAATAACATTCACTGAATAGTGACATGGGTGGCAGTCCTGAGCATTTTGGAATGCTTTATCTACTTGTGATCAAAATATACAGTGAATGCTTACATTTTAAACTTTTATTACAGTAAAAAACACATCCCCATTAGTACCCCTCTGAATATCCCCTCTTGATTCAAGCATACTTCTCCCCCGTGCTTGCCACTTTCTGAAGCAGTTCTGGAAGTCCTCTTTCATGAGTGTCTTTATGAGATGTGATTTTAAAAAAATATAGGGAATGCTTCTGCTGCGAACCGTCCAGTGGAAAGGCAGGCCTGTGAAAGCATGATGCTGTGTCCTCTCCCACCTTATTCACTGGACCTGTGCTGCAGTGGCAAGCAGAAACACTGAAATGAGACGATGTGGACGCAGATTTATTTACATCAATGGGCACTAATGGGGCTCATTCCTGAAACATCAGGTCCTGATCTCTGGTGGTCTAGGGCTTATATGGGACAAGCAAGCGGGAAGTACAGAGGCAGAATGGCTCGTCCACTGGGCATTGGTTTATACAATGGACATCATAGTGACCAGCTGTGCATCATAGTGACCAGCCATTTCTAAGAGACAGAAGCAACTGAAAGTGGAACAGGAACCGCTACCTGGGCAACTAAGAAACTGAAGTGTACTGGCAGGGGTGCATGTGTGTGTGTGCAGGACATTCTTTGATTAGAATGCATTGAGGACACAACAATTAGTTATTTGTTAAAGTTTCTTAAGATAAGGTTCAATTTACAGTCTGGATTAGCCTTTAATTTACAATCCTCCTGTCTCTGCCCCTTGAGTACTGGGATTACAGGCTTGTGTTGGATTACCTGTAGAGAAGGATAATCCTTTAGTTATCCTTGCTAAAACATTTGGTATCCACCCATTTGTGCTAGCTATGCCCTTGGTTCTCTCTCAATGAAAGTTGACTGAGATTGGTATTCGGGGCTGCAGTCCAAGAGGCTGCACGCGCCCTGATCCCAGAAGCTTGTCTCTCTTGTATTTCTTCCCAGGCAGGCACTTGTTCCGCCGAGCTGTCTCCCCAGCTCTTCTCTTCTATTTCTTTTTCCTCCCACTTTCTTCTTCATTCGCGGGTACCTCATTCTCGGGACCTGTTCACCCTGGACAGAAACGGATCTTAAACCAACATGTGTGTGCATTTTCTGTTACAGTGCAACTTCTGGCTCTTCCCCAAAGTCAAAATGACCATGAGAAGGAATGTTTTGAATCAATTCAGGATGTGCAGGCAGCCAGGACAGCTCAACTAAAGTTGGGAGGTTAGCTGGTTAGAGCAAGGTAGAGTCTTGGTCTTTGAGGGGCTGTGTTCCAGACAGAGAACTGAGTGAGAGCCCGGGTGTGGAGCAAATGTGAACTGGGTTCTAGAACTGGGGCACTCAGATTTACAGAGAGCTGACCATGTGGTAGGCACTGGGGTTAAATTCAAGCCTTGGGTGAGAGACATAGTGTCTATTCTCAAGGAGCCTAAGGAGCCCACGGTTCTTGAGATGACAGGCATGATTAGTAAAACATTACAGGTGATTAAAGGCACCTTCACGAGAATTACAGGATGCTGAGTAAATGTGTGCGACGAAGGTCCTTATAGAGATCAGTGTATGAGCTGGTGGACAAACAAAGAAGCCAGGAAGCCAGGCCTGAGCGGTGGGAGCTTGGTTTCGTGTTCTAGGTTCCTCTCCTCAAGATCCCTAATCAGCTAATCTCTCCCTGTCATTTCTGTCATCTTCTGTACAAGATAATATGTGCTCTGCTTATCTAGTTGAATTTAAAATAAAACATGATTTTTCGCGAAAAAAACTTTCCTTAGAACACGGTGGTTAGTGAAGTTACTTCCTCTAATCTGCTTCCTAGGACAGTGAATTTCTTCCCCCCAATGAAATTTGAAGTTTTGTACGAAGATTACTGATAGTGAGAACTATCTGATGCGTGAACTATTAGTCTGACGTGTCAGAGTCTCTCCAAGAAGTACTGACTCATAAGCATACAGCGTTCGCAGAGTGTTCTTTACTCACACAATCTCTCCCACAGAAGCAATGCGGTCCTGCACATGTCTATTTTGGTTAAAAAAAAAAAAAAGGAAGGACTTACAATGTGGGCAGTCTTTTTGGAAGACAGAGAGGAGGAGGTAAGCTGTATGGTTTTACAAGAGCGGTAAAGGAAGAAAAAGACAAACAGTGACTGGAAAGCAGTGCTTTTTATCTGAAAATTTTCTGGTTTCTGATTTGAAATGAGGATTATTTTTAACCAGTGAAATTTGGTGGACTTTGGCATTGTGTGTCATGGATCATCTTCAGCATCGTGCCTTCAATTCTGGCAGGTGGGTGTTGACGCCAGGGTGTGGCAGTGCTGTCTTTCAGGGTGTCCAGATGTGGCCAAACCACTGAGCATCTGGTGCACTGAGCGAGGTAGATGTGGACCAACCCTGCCCCATCCCATGGACACATATGTTTGCCACATCTCTGCCCATTTCTTAGTGTACATTCCTAGAAATGCAAACACCTCATCCCAGGATACACATGCATCATGAGGTGTCTGGAAGGTCTCCACAGTCCCCACTGGGAAGGTGGCCCCAACTTAGCCTCTCCCCACAAGAGTAAACGAGAGGCTGTCTTGGGTGGCTGACAGAGTGTGGAAGGGTGAAAAGGTGATAGAACCACACAGCCAGTGCTACAGAGATGTGAGACGAGCATTCAGTCAGTGAGTTATGTTCCAGACTCTGCCAAAATACTGAACACCAAGCTATACATGGAGAGTTTGGTAAAAGAGTAGATGAGCAGAGAATGTCGGATTTGTGTCACTGGGTGGGTTGCAGTGGAAAGGTCATTATGGTAGCAGTCAGGAAGCCTGGGTTTTGGAATTTAATAAATGTCCTCTGATGGTCGCCTTATCCCTAAGATGGCGCCTGCCCTCCCAGCTGTGACACTGTGTGTCTCTGAGGGCTGAGAGGGTCACTTTGTGAGGGAGCCATCTGAGAGTTGTTGGTCTCATGGTGAGAAGTGACACAAAACGAGACTGTTCCTGTGTCACAGCTGTTCACTGACCATTTCCTGGTGTTAGTCACTGTTGCCCTCTTAAACAGCAATTCACATCTTATCCTGAGAGCATATGTGCTCTGAAGAGCTTCTCATAGCGGCAGCATAACGCTGCTGGTAGTTACTCCATATATTTAAATGTCACTCAGTGAGGATCACTTTTGAGTCACGCTGATGCACAGTGATGCGCTGCGTGCAAAGGACAGGACACAGCAGCTCTCCTCAGCCAGGGCTGCATGGAAAGGCAGGTGCATGGTCTGCCGTCCCTCTGAATGAGTTCTGCCAAGAAGTCCTCATACGGGAATCTGAACATTTCCCACTTGCTGCTTCTCCAGAAGAAATTTTTCATTGATCGCTAAGAGCCAGGGATACTGGGTGGCTGTGTTTGGGTGCCCGCTGGCTGGCATAGTACAGTAGGTTCTTCATGGTTGTGTAGAACATAAAGACAGAGTGAATGAGAAAGCATTTGGGGGGAAGAGTGATGTAAAACCAGTGCTACCATGTTGCTTGATTCTGTGGTCATGCTGTACACAAAAAAATCCTTGCACAGAGCCTGATGCAAATTAGGACATCAGTAGGCATCATAAATGCTCCAGGAGCATGTGAATAGAAGCTATGGGGCTACAAAATTCATAATTGTAATAAAAGAATTCATATTGTGTTTCAGGGATTAATCCCTGAGTTGAAAAGAAGGGGTTTAATGTCTCCTAACCAATGTTTCAATTGTAATAATAAATAATAGTTATTGAATATTTTCCATATGCTAGGCACATGTAATTTTATGTAATCCCACAACTGGATGACGTGGGTACCATCAACACGACCCCCATGTTCCAGATAAGGTCACATAGGGTGACTTGTCCAGGGGTGACCAGGTACAGAGTGACTGGGCTTGGCTGGTCTGACTCCAGAGTTCCCAGTCTCAGAAGTAGGCAGCATGGTCCTTTCAGACACACAAGGGCCTCTTTGTGTCCTTGGGACCACATCACAAAGGATCAGCCCCCAAGTGGGACATCTGGTCACTTTCAGAAATGAGAGAAGAGAGGAAACGAATTCATCTCCACTTACCAATTAAGCACCACTTATTTAGTAGAGGAAACAATTAGGATGTAAGATCTTGATCATGGAAAAATTAAGTGGTGCTTTCAACCAACATGAAGCCACATTTACTTCAGTGTGGCTTTGTCCCTGGATGGATGGTGGATGAATGCTGTTTTCTTTTTTCTCCCAGATTTGACATTTTAGGCACACAGGATGCATCTGCGAAATGCCCCTGATTTGAAGATTTTGCACAGGGCTGCTCCCTTTGCATCTTGACATGCTAAACATGCTGAGATTGCAAGTTCATGGGAAGCTGGGAAGGTTTGAAGTCTTTAAAACATATCTGAAAACTCACAACAATGTTGTATACATATTTACTGGAGAGTTTGCCGAGTGCCAGACACACAGCCCTAATAAACCCTGGGTGTAGAGCAGGGAGCGGTGGTCCTGTTTAACTCCCAGATGGAAGGGGCCTGGTTACCTGCACAGTAATTGATATGATCAGGGTGCAAGAGGATAGTGCTCCTTGTGGGTACCCTGGAATACCTGCTCTAGGTAGATCAGAAGTGGCAGAATCCATGCTTGGGGATAGGAGATGTGAAAGGCTCCACCTTTCACTGAAAGGCACAAGAGGGAATTACTAAATGTCTCCGGCCTGTAGTCTAACTCAGGGGAGACCTGGGCTTTTCAGTGAGAATTTAGTGCTCTCTTGGAGGTCCTTGGAGCTATGTGTTCCCTTAACTGGACAGAAGGCATCTCAGCCGGATACAAGGGACACTCTTCATGGTGCTCCACCCCAACGGGACCAGTATTTTAGTCACAGCTTTGTGTATGTCAGGTTTATGAGGCCCTATGAATATATGTCCAGGGATTGGCTCTAATTCCTCGCCTAGCAGAAAACATCTCATTCTGGGGTTTCCAGGTAAAATCCTTGCCTTTGGATTTCAAGGCCTTTGCTCCCACACTTATTTTAAAATTTAAAGAGTGCCCAGGAGCACAGCTTACATGAGCAGTTTTTCAGTTTTGGGGTCACCTAAAGCAATCTTGATGGGCAGAGGTGACATGTCATGTGCTCAGGAAAGTCCTACAAACCTCAGTGACACTGATTCCTGGAAACAGGGTCAAACAGGGGGTTTCTGAACTGTGACGCTGTCCAGAGAGGATGAAGTGGTGAGGATTGAGAGAGGCAGGGACAGATGGTTCCCAGTCGTGGTGGGGATAAAATCTGAACGATGAAGTCTACAGTAGCCTCTTGATTAACTTACAGGCTGAGAATGTGTCACACTAAACATTGGTCATGTTTGAAACTGAGAAGGTTAGAAATGAGTGACACGGTATGTCTCCAAAAGAGAAGACAGTTTTCGGGTTTCAACCAGTGAAATCCTAAAAGAATTGGAGACAGGAAACCTTTTAAGTTTCCCTGTTTAGGCTGATGCTGAGCCTCTTAGTTACACCTTTGCTATTCTAGACGGCCCACCTGAGTACTCAGGACTCCTGAGGAGTTTTGTTACTAATGTTTGGATTTGGTGTTACTTCTGCAAGAGTTTTGGGCTCAAAGTGTTCTCTGCTGCTAGGAGGGGAGCCCGCTGACTCCGGTACCCAGCGCTCAGAGGCCACCAGAAAGGGCTCTCAGGGGTCCTCGACGTTTTCCTAAACCTCAGGGTGAAGAAGGAGGCAGCACCTTGGAGTTTTCGCCTTTTCCTTCCTTTCTTAGGGCCGAATATTGTTGACTCTATCTTTGTAAAACTTCTTGAATCTGGATTTTGTTTTTTAGTCCCACTGGCACAGCCTTGACTTAAGCGACGGCTATCACTGCCTGCATAACTAGAAGGGCTGCTGTCCCCTCATCCAAGTACTAACCAGGCCTGACCTTGCTTAGCTTCTGAGACCAGACAAGACTGGGCGCATTCCGGGTGGGACGGCTGTGGGGCAGCTGTCTAACCCTAACGCGTGTCTTTCTTCTCTATTACCCGTCACTTCCCTCTCTGACACTCCTGCGGGCTGCCGCAGTGCAGTCTCCTGCTTCTGGAAGATGCTCCTCTATTCTGACTGCTCTGTTTTGCTGCTCTTTTTTTTTTTTTCTGTTTGTTTTGAGACAGGGTCTTGCTATACAGTTCAGGCTGGCCTTGAGCTCACTTTATAGCCCAGGCTGGCCTCGAACTCACAGCGATCCTGCTGCCTCAGCCTTCTGAGTGCTGGGATTGCAGGTGTGCACCACCACGCCCAGCTCCTGAGTGTCTTTCCATTCCCACTGCTGTGTATGAAAATTGTTCTGTCCTTCAAAGTCCAGCTCGGCTCTTCTCTGTTCCCTGCTCTGCCCCTCCTTCTCTTCTCACTTGCCTTCTTTTCCCTTGAGAAGTTCTTTTCACTTCTGTGGTACTCATCGTTACATGGTTTATTTTATTTATGTTATGTTATGTGGTATTTCTTCTACTAAACTAAAATAATTTAAAGATTTTACTTACTTTTGTTATTGACAATGTGTCACTTTTATCCCCGCCCCTGGCTTTGTTGAAGTATAATTGACGAATAAGACTTTTTTGACTCTTTGAGACATGGTCTCACTGTGCAGTTCAGGCTGGCCTTGAGCTCACTTTGTAGCCCAAGCTGGTCCTGACCTTGCAATGATCCTTCTGCCTCAGCCTCTCAGGTGCTGGGATTACAGGTATGCACCACTATGCCTGGCTTGTCAAATAAGATTTTGGATCTCTTTAAGGTGTATGTGAATGATCTGCTATATAAACCCATTGTGAAATGGTGACCACAGTCAGGCAAACTAGCAATTCCATCACCTCAAATTGTTACCATTTTTAATTTTTGATATTGGTGGGACCACTGAAGTTCTACTTTCTTAGCAGATTCCAAGTATACATTACAGTATTATTAAATAGAGTCAACATGATGCCTGACAGAATTTCATAGCTTATCCATCTTATAACTAATGGTCCATCCCCTGCAATGCTCATCTCCTGCTCCTGCACACCTGCCACCCTGGTCACCATTGTCCCACTCTGTTTCTGTACTTTGACTTGTAGGATTCTACACAGGAGAGATCACACACCATTTGACTTATCTCTCCCAGCTTAATGTCCTTCTGGTTCACCTATCTGCTCATAAATGGCTTCATTTCCTCTTTTTTTAAAGGCTGAGTAATATTTCATTGTGTACAAGTATCTTTAACTTTTTAAAGTGGGAATCTGCATCTAGTAAATTCTTATATCTCCAATACAAGTGTGGAACAATTGTTTCTGTGCCTTTCATTATGGAAATAACAAAGCAGGACACTGATTAATTAGTAGCAATACAGCCAATGTGTAAATATCACTGATTCAGAGCTTGTTTTCAAGTCAGTTTCCTGGAGGCCAAACCACAGGCCCATTTCCACATTGCCCTGATGGCACGGCTGTTACAATCAGCTCTGAGACCGCTGGCTAAAAAGCATTATTTTAATAGTTGCATGGGCAAAATAATCAGATTGAAGTTTATTCTAATATAAAAATAGATAAATTTTTAAAACATTTTGTCAATCCTGGAAAGGCATGAGAAGGCACAAGAGCAGCAGCAACATAATTTTACAACTTCTAAATGTTACTGATTACAGTAGATATTAATTATGAATATAGGTAATGTTAGCATTATTCTTCATAATACTACTAAGTGTTGGATCAGGAGTGTTGAAGCACACCAGTGCTGAGATCTTTGTGTTAAAGTTTTGTTACAACATATCAAATGTGACTCCTTCTTTTACCTAATTATGACAAACCAGAGTTTGTATTTTTAGTACTCACATTGGGAATCAGACTTATCTGCTGTCTAGGGGCTGAATACTTGGTACCTTGATTCACAAATTTAATTCTTTCCATGATTCTGGTCCCAAACTGAATTGGACAAGAACTGAATCAAACTTCTCCATAAGGTCAGTGTGGAACTAACCATTGAATGTGATTTGGTTGACACCAGCTCTTCCTTATAAAGAAAAGAAGTATCATCATAGAAAGCAGATATCATTAAGAAGAAGTAGATTGGTGAGGCACATAGATTATGCAACCAAACTACCAGGGTTCAAATCCTGGTTCTATAAAAGAGACTCAGAATAGCAAAACAATTCTAGGCAACAAAGGCGAATCAGAGGGCATCACAATCCCTGATTTGAAATTATACTACAGAGCTACTATGATAAAAACAGCATGGTACTGGCAAAAAAAAACAGACCTGAGGATTAATGGAGCAGATTAGAAGATGCAGAAACAACTGAAAACACACTCAACCACCTTATCTTTGACAAAGGGGCCAACATGTTCACTGGAAGAAAGATAGCCTCTTTAATATATGGTGTTGGAAAAACTCATTTTCCATATGCTGAAGACTAAAACTAGACCCATGTCTACCACCATGCACTAAACTAAAGTCCAAATGGATCAAAGATCTAAATACTAAAAGCAAAACCCTAAATCTGCTGGAAGAGACAATAGATAGAACTCTTGAAGACAGAGGTGTCGGCAGAGACTTCACGAACAGAAGCCCCAGTTGCAAGGGGAATATTATAAAGAATCAACAACTGGGAGCCCATCTGATTAAAAAGCTTTTGCACATTCAAAGAAATCACCAAGAAAGTGAAAAGACAAACCACAGAGTAGGAAAAAATTTTTAGCCAGCTGTTCCTCAGACAAAGGACTAATGTCTAGAACATACAAAGAATTGAAAAAGATCAAACCTCCCCAATTTAAAGACCCAATTCAAAAATGGGCATCTGAGATGAATACATGCTTCTCAGATGAAGAAGTACAAATGGTAAATAAATATATGAAAAGATGTTCAACATCACTGGTGATTCAAGAGATGCAAATTAAAACAACACTGAGATACCATCTCTCCCCAGGAAAGAATGACTGTTATCAAGAAATCAACCAATAACAAATGCTGGTGGGGCTGTAGGAGAAAAGGAACACTTCTGCCTTGTTGGTAGGAGTGTAGATTGGTGCAACCTCTGTGGAAATCAATGTGGAGATTCCTCAAAACACTAGGTCTACAGATCCCATTTGACTCAGCTATTCTCTATCTTGGTATCTTCCAGAAAGAATTAAAAGCATCATACCACAGTGATACATGTGCATTCACGTTTATAGCAGCGCAGTTTGTAATAGCTAAATCTTGGAAACAACCCACATGTCCACCCACTGATGAATGGATAAATAGGATTTTTTTTTAAATACAATGAAGTACTACTTTGCCATAAAAAAGATCAACTTGAGACCTTTCTAGGGAAATAGATGCACCTTGAAACCATACTCTTAAGTGAAATAAATCTGACACACATGTTTAAATATCACATTGTCTCTCTGGTGTGTCTCTCTGGTGTGAGAAACTGAAAGTGTAAATGAGGACTAAAGTGTATAGCAGATATTGTGAAATAGGAAGAAGTTGTTCAAAAGGAAACGAGCTGGGGATAGGCAGGGGGAAAAGATGGAAGGGAAAAGAAAAAATGAGAGAAGAAGGATAACATGGAGCAAATCTTGATAAATGAGGAGAGGAAGGGGGTTGACGAGAGGGGAGTGGGGAGAAAAGAAGAATCAAGATATATCATGTACAGATACAAATTTCCTACAATGAAAGTGATCATTATGTGTATCTACATTGTACCAATAAACTTAATAAGAAAAATAAATCTTGGTTCCATCAGGCATCCACACTGGGGAGAAGAACATGTCCCTTGCTGGTTATTTATTAAAACCTTCTTTTCCATTTCACCGTGTTCAATAGTAATCCTCAAAATTCATGTCTATTTAAGTCTCAGAATGTGACCATATTTGGAAGTAGTATTTGCAGATGTTAGGAGGATATTCCAATAGCTTAAGGTGGGCCCTAAATCCGTAGACTGGTGTTCTTAAAAAGAAAAAAATCACATGAGACACAAAGACAGAGGAAGCGCTGAGGAGAACGCCAGGTGGCGGCCGGCACAGGCTGTGGAGGGTGATGTATCCAGAAGCCGTGGAATGGCCAGGACTGCCAGCAGCTGCCAGAAGCCCCAGACAGAACAGCAGGCCTGGAGAGTTGTCCCTCAGTACCTCCTGAAGGAATCAGCTTGGCCAACACCTTGACTTTGGACTTCCGGTCTCCAGGGCTGTGGAAGAGTCCATTTCTGTTGCTTTCAATCATTGACTTTGCAATACATTGCCACAGCAGCCTTACAAACACAGCATTCATGATGCGAGTTTGATTCTGTGAGGTAACGCATAGGACAAGATGACTCTCCTTCAGTGCAGGTGTGAGTGTCCTGAGATGACAGTGACCCTCCACGCTCTAAGAAAGGTGGTTACCTCTCCACAATGCAGTTGGTCTTTTGCACTAAACTATACACTCTGAAGAGTAATTAAGGAGGAAAAGTCCCCCCAAATCTCAAAGTGTCTGGTTTACAGTCACAGTCTTTCCCAGCTCAGCTCCTTCTGTGGGATTTGTACCCAGAGGGCCCTTGGGTGTCCTTTTCTTTCCCTGCTCCTTTCCAGGACACACATGACTGCGGCAGTTGAGGGAGCACAGCGCCTGCGAGTCCAGAGCCCTAGATCCTCTTGCACAGGAGGCTGCCAGTCTTGACCCAGGCCTCACCCTTTACCTGTCATGAGGAGGCAGGGACACAGCCTTGGGCCGGGAGTCACCTTCGTCACCAGGACTGCTGCTTTGCAGGATTTCACTCTTCGAACAACAAGGGAACAGCCTGTCAGCCCAGATTTCCCAGGTGCTCCCACATCTTTCTGGATGTTTCTACGGACAGCTCCCTCTCGAGCAGCGTAGGCCCAAAGCAGGAAAAACCAGCACTCTGGTGCCTTCTTCCACGGGCCTCCTTTGTCTTTGGTCTCTGATAGGATTTAACCCAATATTTCCTTTCTTTTCTGAGATGCTCCCTGACATCCGTTCTCCCTGCTATCTGGAGACAAAGCAAATGCTGGCTTATCAAAGGATGCTCAGAAACGGGGGTGGCACAGGCCCTGAGACTGAGCTCGCTCTACCCAAGGGAACTCAGCATTCGTATGGATGTGTGTCCAGCACTTCGTGGCTGTTCACCTGGAAGGGGCTTCCCCAAAGACAGCCTTGGACGGTGTCTGCTCCTCTCCATCAGGTGCGGGACGCCTGTAGCAGGCCGGATAAGCCCACAGCTACCTGGAGCAGCTCCACCCCCTCCTGCCATCCTCAGAGACCCTTGCCTGGTCTCTCGCCCACGAGGACCTAGTAATCACCTCTGCTGACATGCTGAGGCAAAATGCTTGTGATTTCCACATTCACGAGAGCCCCAGCAAGCTGGTTAGGGGCTCACTCCAGCTATCTGGAATAGAAGGCCAGCGGGAGCAGAGGGCAGCTGTTTCAGCAGCGGGACGGAAGGTAGCTGGGTCAGTGGGACGGAAGCAAAAGTGATCAGCTTCTCTCTTGGACTGCTGTCCCTGGAACTAACAAGATCCTCCCTGCTCTCCTCTCCTCTTTGGCGATTTCTGTTTCACTGGTTCTGCTGAGATTTCCCCTGGCTCCTCCATGCCGGTGTAGAAATGTGCCCTCCCTCTCCTCCGCTGCTCCTTTCTGGTGAGTGCCCTGTGCCGGGAGGATCTCTTATGATGTCAACTGTGTAAAAATAGTAGAGGCCAAACCAGTCTCTCCTGAGCACTTATTATGTGCAGAGAAGACACTGTCCTCTCCTGGGAGCCAGAGATACATCGCTGTGGGGAGTGTTTCTCTTGCCAGTGCCAACGGTCTATTCCAGGATCCGGTTTTGGCTGCGGACAATCGGTTATTTGGAAGCAAACTATTAGAATGACTTTTATAGCTAGGGATGCCAATTGTCTGGCTTGGGGTTAGGCTGTCTGCTTTAGAGCTGGGTCACTGAGTTCTGGAACACATGGTTCAGAATGCATTTGAAAGGGTAGGCTAAATGCAAATCACCTGCTATGGGTGAATGGGCTTGCATAACAGGAGAGTCTGGGCTTCCATGTTCCTCTGTGTCCCAGGCACGGAAAGGGACATTTAGGAAAGCCTTTGAGGAAAAGTCCACGCTGATGTCAGGGGTTGCTCCTTAGAGATGAGTTTTAGTTGCTCCCTAGAGATGATTTTGGTACCTTTATTTATTTATTAAAGGAAACTGTACCAGTTTAGTGTTAATGTAGTAGTGGATTGACACCATTTTTAAATTCTTGAAATGTTAATTGTACAGTGGGAAACTCCTTTTTTTGGTAGTAGAGATTGAATCTGGGGCCTTTGACTGAGCTACATCCCCAGCCATCACTCCCATCCCTTTTTAAAATTTTGAGGCAGCGTCTTGCTAAGTTGTCCAAGCTAGGCTCCCACTGGGTCTGTTTCTAAATATAGGTTGCTACCCATGGCTAAACTTTGAAAGAAATGTCTCATGTTTACTTCTCTAATTCTCTTTTGGCGAGTTAGCTGAGTAATAACTAAAACTCAACTGGGAGCCTGTTCACGGACAATGGCAAACCACACAGGAAAAGTACATGGTGCCCCCAGCAATGGGTGCGTTTATACTGGCCAAGGAGGTACAAAGAGAGGGCAACCTACTCTCTTTCACAAAAGGCTGCCCTACAAACAGGAAGGAGCTGCTGGGGGGTGGCAGGAGACCGAGCTCAGTTACTTTCTCTGGGTGAATGTGAGCTCAGCACTCCATGGAAAGTGCCAGAGAACACATGAAACTCCTAGAGGTTAGAAGATGACACTTTCCTTTTAGAAATTAAAGCTCATAAAGGGATGTGTGATTTCAGAGGTTTGGTGGCCCTGTTTCTCAGTGGGAGGTGACTCTGTTTCAGTTGCTGGAGAGAAGAGGGAGTGGACCAGGACCGCTATTATTGTGCATGGGGGTCAGGGTGGGAGAGGCGAGAGGGGAGGTAGAGGAGGAAAATCCATCTCCTACGGGCAGGCAGGAAATGCAGGAGCTTCTCTCTATCCTTGGTTTCACCTTTTTAAAATGTCAATTTTGCAACAACGGAGATGGAAAATGACTTCTGAAGGGCCATTATGTATTCCACCTTCACGGACAAGCGAGACTCATCCCAAGGAAAGAGATTCTGAGCTGGTGAACCCTAAGCATTCTGCGCCCTCTCTGCTGTGAAACCAGCACAAACACGCAGGGAAAGCCCCCAGGACCACCGTGATGGGCTGTACCAAGGTGCTGTGGGCATCACCGGACTCTGCAAATGCTGCAGAGGACAGGGGCCGTGGACCACACAGAATTCCAGCTGGAGCCTCAATCTCAGGACAAGCTACCATATCTTCCGAGCGGTGTCCTTTGTTGCATTTCCCAGGAGTATTAGCAAGCGTTAGAAAAGAAAAGGGCATAGTCATTGCATTTGGTGGCTTAGAGCTTTTGGCCAGATGCACACCAGCATCTGTGCTAGTCTCTCCCTTTATCCACGGCATTTTGTTCTATGGTTTTGGCTCCTTGTGGTCAACTGTGACCTGAAAATATGTTCACTCTCTAAAGACAGAAATACTGCGTTGTCCTTACTTTTATTGCCATAATTGTTTGTTTTTATTTTTTTATTTTAAAGAGAATAATAAAAAAAGAACAAAGCAAAAACAATAAAAATGATACAGGGTTTCAGAACAGAAAAAAAATGTCAATTTTTTGTGCTTTATTAGGGAGTATTGAAAAGCTATGGAAAGACATACTTGCGGCTCCTGTCGTACGAGGGAAGACAGGCAGGTAGTTGGATTGGAACAGAAAGAACTGGAGATATGGATTAGCTTAGAACTCAGACATCTCTGTGTTCCAAGAAAGGAAATGTGGTGGCCTCTGGGAAGATTCTGGAGAGAAGCTGACACTGACTCTTGTTCGCGAAGGACTATATGAATGAAGTGCTGTGTTATGTTCTACTTACTGCTTTTCTATTATTGCACATGCAATGTGTGCACACGCTCATTCTTTGATTCATTTTTCATCTGAGGAATATCTCATTTAATACTCACAAGCAGCTGGAGAAGAAGGCTGTACTTTTCTCAGCTTTACCACCAAGAAGTTAAGCCTTAACACTTACAGAATTTGCACAACACTGCATGGTGTATGCCCTGTAACTCTTTAAGTTTTTGTGCTCAGGTTTATGGCTGATTTCCTTATATGTTGGATTTAGAATGATGTAGAGACTATCCTTAAATTTTGTTTTTCATGTAAAGATGTTTTCCATTTTAGATATTCTAAAGAGATGATTGCTTCCTCCTACCAACTCTCCTTGGTCTTCTTTATCCCATAAGGAAGAAAACCTCACTTGTTTCTAGAAATCTCTAGTTTTGCTTCCCCTTGTTTCTGTCTCTCCAGTGCTGTGTGAACACCTAAGGGCTGGGTACCAAGGTGTTGCCGGAGGGCAGCACTGGTGAGGCACAGGGGAGCAGCTCGTTCTGGTCCTACAGACACGATTGAAACATACCCGGTTTCAGCACTTAACTGGTAAATCTGATGCAACTTTCACATAATCCCTGAATGGCTTTGGGCGCATGCAAAGGAGCCCTAGGTTTCCTGTTTAAAATCAGACACCAATTGACATATTTTGTTTTCCTATGATCTCACCTTAGGGACCCTTCAAAGTGATCCCCAGTTCACAAATCTAAGTCCATTTCTTATGCTTGTTTGTTCATCGGTGTCCTCAGGGTTAACACTTCCTCTGCAAAGACATGAAGGATGTTGGGAAAGAAGAAGTGTCACTGCCTGGAGCACTAGACGTCGCTTGGGTGTGTTCAGCTTTCATCCACGGAGAGTTCAACCCCTCCACCCCCTTGTGAGGATTTAAAGGGAAACAAAAGCCCACCGCTAATTCTTTCATCTCTGGGAAACAGGTGGGACTCGGGCGCGTTTGCTCGTCCTCCTCAGCCCGGCTGGCAGAGCTGGGTGACTAGCCTGCTGGCTGGCGTCCCTTCCACCCTTAACCCCAGCCTTCAGCACTCTGATTCCCTGGGGGAAGCCAGCCCCACCCCACCTCAGGCCAGCCCCTCAGGAGTTTCCTTCTGCTCTTCCGTGATTAACCACTCCTGCCCTGACAGCGGCAGCAGGCACCTGTACCGGGGAAGCCTCTTCGGGGCTTCTAGTCTTTCTTCAGGCAGTGTTTTCCCTCCAGGTCCTCGCTGCCCCCTCGCATGGTCTTCCTCTTATTTTCCGCAGAGATGATGATTTTGGTCACCACCTACCAGCTTCCGATAGTGGTAAGTGGTCAAGAGCCTTTTTCCAAGAGTTGATCTCAGGTTTTCAAGAATGGCCCCTGGAGACCCAGTTTGTTTTCTATGCAATTACTAGAGCTTTCAGAAGAGCCTGGCTTTCCCAGTGCTATGGGCATGGAATGGATGCTAGTTGGATCTGCCTCCTGCGGGGGGAAATCTCCCTCTGGGTGAGGGGCGAGGTCCGCCCGAGGTGAGTAGGTGGGAAGTCGGTCAAGGTTGCAGAGAAAAGTGGAGTTTAGCTCGGGGCTGGCTGGGGCTTTCTGTTTCTTTCTTCCAGATTCCTGTTTTGTTTTGCTATTTTCATCTACGTGGTTGGGGTCTAGCAAATATGCTGTGTTATTTGCCTTTCACTAGAATATAATTTAGGGGAAGTTTATTGCAGGTGGAAGATACAGCACTGTTGCCCTTTTTGTTTGAAATCTAATTTCTTTCTGTTGTGCCAGCATCACCTATAACTAACAATGGAAGTAGCGTAAATGTACATTTCTTCTTGGTTTGTGAGTGTTGGTCACTTCCTCTCATGGTAGTTGGTTTTATATTCTTAAAGAAGGTTTTATCTGTCACTCTTTCTTCAGGGGCTATGATTCCGTGATGAATTCATGCTGTAGGTGTGACCCTTGGCACTGGGCTGGGTCAGTGAGGCTGGTGTGTTTGGTTTTTCAGTTCTTGGATTTGCTGAACAGAAAAAATTGATCCTTCTGGCTGTTTTGTCAATAGACAGGAAGGTGTCTCAGGCCTCTGGCTAACAGCTGTTTGAAGGAAAAAGAAGCTAGTGAGAAACACTAACTGGGGGCCTGAAGACTTATTAGAAAGGGATGAGGAAATACAAGGTTTCATCTGGAACCAGAGCAGCTGTGCACAGGAGTCCCCTGGCTCCTCTGCTCAGGTGCGGCTTCCTGCTGGTCCCTCTGCTAGATGAGAGTCGGGGTGATTTTGCTTGACATTTGTTCATGGCACTTTCATATTGTGTTAGGCGTGACTCTTTAAAGATGAGCAGCAGTGCTTTTTGTTGGCTCCTGGGAGTTTTCTGTGTGTGTGTGTGTGTGTGTGTGTGTGTGCGCGCGCGCGCGCACACACACACACACACACACACACACACACACACAGAGGAGTATTTTATTTTGCTCATACGTGGAGAACTAGATATTTTCATCTAGTAGAAAAACAATTATTTAAAAGGAAACTGGAAATTGTAACTCCTAGAACTAAAACTTCGTAATGGGTGCATTCTATCTGCTTGTAGGACATGCAGGAAGATCAGAGGGAGGATTTCTTTTGCGGATTTCTCACAGAAAGATATAAAAGAAAATGGTGATCTCTTGGTGGTGTTGGAGACCCTAAATATTGATAAATAATTGTCTAAGGAAATATTGAGCATTACTCTGGGACGTGTGACCCTGCCTTGCTTGGAGGCTACCTCTCTTCCAGTGCCCTCTGACTTACTCAGCTGCAGTTTGCAGGGTCCCCTGGGGCAACAGGACACAGGGCAGCCACGCAGGCCCTGTGCTTGTTCTCCGCAGGCTCCTGCGGCCTGCTGTCCCATCCCGCCTCCTTCACTCTTGCTCTTTTGAGTCAGATCATTCGTTCCTGGTGACTCCAGCACTTCCGCATATATGGGGCTTGCGAGTCTCACCTTTCTCTTCGGCCCTGAGGATATTTTCAGTGACCAAGAGGCCTTTGAAGCCTCATCAAGTCGAACTCCTCATTCTCCCGGCCCTGTTCCTGCTTCTGCCCTGCCACCTTCTCCTCCTTCTCACGTGTCACTCTAGTTAAGGGCAACACCCGAGGTGGCACCTCAGGTTCCTCTTCACTCTGCACCCTGCGCGTAAACTCTGGTTTCCCAGCTGCAGCGGTGTCTGTACAGAGCGCCCCACTGCCCCGTCCTCGCTGCTCTCAAATCTCTTCTCCCATGGCCCGTGGTGGGCGAGTCATGTTCTGAGTGCTCCGACTGCACCGACTGGCACAGGGAGGCCTGGGGGGAGGGGAGAATGGGCAAGGGGCTGACTCCTGCCCAGGCCCTTCCACACCGACCCCTCGCTGCTCCCCAGTAAACCGCAGGTGGACCGCAGGCTGTGACTGTGACTATGCTCTGCGCCACTTCATCTATACAACAGGGCAGTGGCGGTCCTTGTCTCCGTGAGGCTCGGTGAGGGAACACGGGCCAACAGCGAGGCACAGGCCAGTTCCCCAGGGGATGGGACGGGTGGACGACAGTGACAAGGCAGAGGCTGGTGAGGTCCTTCAGAACCCTGCTTCCGCCACTCAGCCACACTGCGCGCTCCGAGCCCCTGTGAGCTCGTGGCCACGGCTGGAACTGCTCCCCACACTGCTCTTCCCATGCACTGCGATTTCTCGTTTCACCTATTCTTCAGTGAACTCTTTCCTTTCAAAGGTACTTGACTGAGAAGCCTGTCTGTGAGCCCTGGCTGACCCGGTGCACGGGCAGCTCCAGAGCAACTCTGCGCTCTGCCTCCGCAGCCCCCTCCTTCGCCATCCTGGTGATGCTCCCTTGTGCCATCTGCCCCCACCTCCCTGGCACAGTGGGCTCAGGAAGGCTGGCACGCGTCTTTGTCTCCCTCATGCCCAGTCCAGGTTGGAAGCAGGGTGGGAGCCCTGGCGGAGCCCTGACCGGTGGGGACTGCGCCACCAGAGGGACGAGGTGGCACTCAGGTTTGAGAGCGGGTTTCCTACATGTGGGAGTGTAAAATCCCACCTAAGGAAAAGGAGCATAAAAGCTTTCCTTCCCTGGGTACGCGGTCGCTTGATGGAGCTGGCCTAATCCTGTCTTCCTGATAATCCTGGGAGTTTCTCTGAGCTCGGCTGGAGGGAACACACAGGGTTAGCTATAGGTCACAGGTCAGTGGGACCAAGCCTGGGGCCACTGGGTTCCAGCTCTGGGGAGAAAGAAGGAAGCGAAAAGGGGAAGGAAGGTGACTAGCTGCGGAGGCACATCGAGGAGAGAAGCCGAGCTCGGGGCTGGAGGCAGGAGCTGGGGCAGGGGCCAGGCAGGCGGCAGACGGAGGCGCCGAGGGGACAGGTAGGAGGCAGGAGAGCTGCGCTGCTCTGCAGCTGGCTGGTGGCTGCTTGCCTGGCAGAGCACAGACTCCAGTGTTAACTGTTCATGACCATGTGAACCTGATAGGCAGAACACGGGAAGAAAATTGTGTATTATGCAGGCGCGGTAAGGATCGCCAAACGATTTATAAATTTGGCTGAACTGATCACCACTTTGACACACACATCCAGGTGTGGACAAACATAGAGTGGGTTCAATTAGTTTTCATTTCTGCTTTTGTACAACATCTGCAGACTTCAAGCACTGACAGCAAATGCGGTCAGCACACCAGCCTCACCTCCCATGCTGACTCCTCTGCTGCCCCAGGGTCCCCTCCTCTGGGCTATGGGCTGTGGGCAGCTCCCAGGCCCACTGCCCACCAGGGACCCCGTTCTGGGGTTGCCAGGGTAGGGTTGCCTGTGGCCCTGGCTGCGCTGTGCGCACATCCCGGCCAGGGAGGATGCCTGAGGCTTTTCTTCTTCAGGCTCTGGGGAGCCAGGGCCTGAGAGCGAGAGGGCCGGGCTAGGACCTGAGGCAGGGGAGGCAGAGGGGTCACAGAAAGGCTGAGGGGAACCTGAGCTACTCGGCAGTGGTTCCCAAGCTCGCTGCGGTGTGGAGCCTCCTCCTCGCTGTTCTCAGACTTGGAGAGAAGGCGAGAGGATCTAGGAGCAACATGGAGCGAAGTTGGGGGCCAAGGAACCCGGGGTGGCAAGGGAGAGAAGGAAGGACGTGGAGAGCAGGCAAGGTGCGAGGAGGCCGAGGGGACAGGCGCTTAGGTGCAGAGGGCTGGGGAGGCACTGAGACCCGCACTGTGCAGGCGCGGGAACCCGGCCCTGGGGGAGGCACCGAGACCCGCACTGTGCAGGCGCGGGGACCCGGCCCTGGGGGAGGCACCGAGACCCGCACTGTGCAGGCGCGGG
>PVLD010023314.1:0-27645 GCA_004027595.1 Dinomys branickii | reverse complement strand
TGTTGTGTGTGTGTGTTTTAAAGCTGCAAGGAGAGAGGGCAGGGGTTGGAACATAAGCAGACTTTTCAAGGTAAAGGAACCAAGCAGTGAGTGACAAAAGCATCTTTAGGAAAATCTGTGGAAAGCATAGTTCAGGTAAAAAGAGAAGCTAATCCAAAGGGTCTGCAAGGAGATTTTACCTTTCATACTGCAGGAAGATTGGGAAAAGAATGTGCTGGGCTGAGCTGGGTACCAGGAGCTATTAAGAGATGGGACCAGAGAAAGGTCAGAGAGCCAAGACCCATGAGTGGGCCTTGGAGAACACCGTAAGAATGTTTGCTTTCATCCTGAATGAAATGGGGGACCACTGGAGAACTCTGAGCAGAGAGGTCACATCGTCTAACTTATGCTTTAAGGGTATCACTCCAGCATCCTATTGAGAAAAAGATCTGTACAGGATGGAAGTAGAAAAAGGGAGAAGAGCAGGAATCCTAATGTGATGATACAAACCCAGGTGATGGTGTCTAGGATCAGGGGGTTAGCTATGAAGGCGAAAAGAAGTGGTCAGAAACCAAACACTAGATTTCATTTGTTGCTTCTGTTTAGTGGATATCTATTGTATGCTAAGCACTGGACTCAGCATTAGAGATAGTGAGCTAAAGAAGCTGTCCTCTTTACCCTGTGGAGCTTCCAGTAAACTGATTGCATGCCTTGACATCAGGAATGAGGAATTTATTTGCTGTCTCTCTAACAAATGTGTGACTTTCAGGCCCAGTTTTCAAATTGTGTCTAAGAAACAAAATCCAGGAGAGTATGACACCAAGGACCTAGTGTGAGAGAAGAAGAGAAACATTGGATTAACGATATGATACAAGTAAAGCACTGAGCAAAACTAGGCTGACCATTCTGCCAGGCAGAGCTGAGAACCCTGAGGCAGACAAGGAGCTTTACGCCTCAGATTTAAGGAAGCCCTCATTCAAGCCCACATTGGCACAATCCTAAATACTTCCTTAAATTTTAGAGGGAAATGTATTAATTCTTGGTGATCACCTCTTTACCTAGAAGCCTTTAAAATTCTCTCCCAGTAACAACTTTGGAGGACAAAGAACAAGTTCCAAGGCCTGGAAGAGTCCTACAGGTCACCTAGTTCAGACTTGCTCTCAGACCATGAGGGGATTGAGGGCCAGACATAGGGTTCACTCAGAAATTCAGGAAGTGCATGGCAGAGTCGTCTGTGTTCCATCCTGAAGCTTCCTTTCTTCACATTTGGAGAGCATCCTAAGCAGTCAAACTATTCTGTCTTTGGGACATAGCCCCCACCCCCCAGCTGCAACTTGAGCCCTTGCATTGTGTGTGCCGTTTACACTGTGAGTGGGTGATGCTGGCCTCTGGTAGTGCTGTGTGGAGTTGTCTAGCACACATGTGCATAGGTGTACTTCTTCCTGCAACAGTTTCAGGAAAGAACATCTGGAGCATGGCACTCTCTTCCTTAAGATCCATGAACACTTTCATCTTGCAAACATTAAATAAAGCCAAGATGAGCTTAGTCACCAGGGAGGGACACAAGAGTCTCTGCCACCAGCACCCACGTGCTGGTGATCCTGCTAAGTAAAGATTGGACTCTGTTGCTTTCTTCTCGGAGAGAAAGTCGGGGCAATATGCAAAAAACCTCAGCACTAAAGGCAGACACATGGGAATGAAAATCTTGGCTCTGTTCTTTCCTACTGGTATAGTGTTGAGCAAATCACTTAATCTCCCCAACCTCAATTTCCTGCACTTTCTAATAAATGAGACGGACAAGCATTCATCTTCGCTATATTATTGTTATGATTATAATCAGTACAATATATGCAGTACATTATATGTCAAGTGCACACATTCAGTAAGTGAAAATTATTGAATCAGGGGCAAAAAGAACCCCCCAGTGTTGTCAAAGGTGAGCCCACAATAGACTTCATCATGATGGAGTGGAAGGGATGGGGACAGATTTCAGAGCAGAGGGCCCTCCTGGAAGCCCTCTAAAACAGCTCTTAGCATAACACTACTCTTTCCTGTTGATTGGATACCATCTGTAGGAGGACTTCCCATTGCTCCACACTGTCCTTTCTTCTCTCTTTCAAATGAAGGTAGCTTTTGTTTCCTTTTGTAAGTTTAAGAGGAAAGAGAGAGAGAGTTTTGTTACAGTACTGAAAGATTTCTTAATTAAAAGCATCACTAGATGGTTTTGGCTTTCCACCACATAGTAGAGAATGGATTTTTGTGATCACACCAGGAGTCTTCCTCAGACCAGGATATTTGAGATGTCATCCACACAAGTTGGAGAAGTCAGGCAGCCTTTCCATGGATGGTACAAAGAGCCTGCTGTAACCTCTCCATGCCTAAACATGAACAAAACAGTGAAGCTGGACTTAAAGGAGAAAGGGTTATTTCTGTTTATGGTTTCCATCCATGGTTAGCTCGCTCTGTTGTAGAAACATTATGATGGAAGGGTACGATGGAGTAAAGTGGCTCAACTCATAGTGGCTCAGAAGCAAAGAAAAAGGGAAAGGAAGGGCAGGGACAATAAGATACCCACCAGGTCATACCCCAAGTGACATACTTCCTCCAATGTGACCCCATCTCCTTACAGTACATTCAACTATGAACTCAGCAAAGGATTGATTTGTTAATGATCCAGTCACATTCCAAACACTCCACCTCTGAAACACACAATTGGGGTAAGGGGAGCATTTTCTAATCTAAATCATAACAGAGAACTAAAGAAAGAAAGAAAAAAACTGAAGCAGCAACAAAAATAAAGACAGAGAAAGAAAGGAGAGCCAGTGTGGAAGAGGAAGAGAACCTAATGCAGAACAGGGACAGGGTGGGATGGAAGAGCAAAACAACAAGTATGGTAAAATCAAGAATGAGATTTGCATGGCGAGGATTAGCTAGGTCAGTGGAGCATGCAGGTTATGTCAGGTGGACTAATACTCCAGATGGAAAGGACTAGAGATGGTAATTCTCTAGTTTCTTGAGAGGAGCTAGCTATAATATGGATCATCTGCCTGCAATTGAAGCTGAGGTCGCTCTGAGGGGTGGTCCCTGTAAGGCAGAGTGTGGATATTGCCTGCTAACCACAGGTTCTTGTTTCTCCCACATTCCAGACAGCACAAAGGCAAAGATCCTACCCTTCTCTAAATCCCATATGGATCTCTGAACCTCTTATTTTGCAGCATGAAAGACATAGGAAGACCATAGATATGGCCTTTGGTATTCCAGGTGGACTCCTGAAAATCATTAGTCCTTTAGCTTTACAAGGATGAGTGCAATCTTGTTTTAAAATCTCAAATAGCTAATGTTTAGAGGGGAAAAAAATACACCAGTAAGCCTCTTCTTCAGAGTGAAGAACAATTTGCAATCTGAGTAATTACATTTGGTTTCATTTATTTTCTATATTTCACTTCACTGTTTCAGGTTTTGTCCAAGCAGTCAAGAACTGCATTATTAATCATCATGTGTGCCAACTGGTTTATTTGTGTATTTTATCTTCACAATGTCTTGTGATAGGAGAGGACAGAGTTTATGGTCCCATCATTTAGGTTAGAAGAATGGCCCTCAGAGAGATGAATGGGTTTGAGTAAAGCCACTGGGCAGCTCACATGGAAACAGAGCTCCAGAGCTCCAGAATTCCATGTCTTTGGCAATCACACCTCATCGTCTTACCTGCATCCCCATAAGCTCCCATGCAGGAGAGGTGGATGGCTATACAGGGTCAACAAGGTGAGTAGTTTTGGTGAGACACAGTTATGCTCAAACTTGGCATTTTATGTGGTGTGGTGGCTGGGGTGGGGTTGGGGGCTTTGGTTCCAGAGTCAACAAGTTTTGGATTTGAGTCCAAACACATGGTTTTCTTGCTCTGTGAACTTATGGTCAAGTCATTACAAATCTTGGAGCTTCATTTTCCTCAGCTGTAAATTCAGGACACCTGCTCACAGGGTAGTTCAGTGGGTTCAGGATGAAAAGCCAAATTAAACACATTATGTTTAAGCATGCAAAATTTGTCAAGAAAAAAGAAATTGTTAAGCCTTACCTGTTCCTGTCAATAAACCACAGACATCAGCAGTAGTACACCTATCCCAGCTATTCTTGTTACTGTCTTTGATTATTTGATCAATCTTGCATTCTTACATCCGGTGGACTGAGCAACTTCTTTGAAGATAACAGTATATAATGTAGCAGCCATAGTTAATTCCTATGATTTGGCTTTGAGGTCATATATCGTTTTTCGTTTTGTTTTGCTTTTGTCTTTATTGTTGTTGTTTTGTTAATATTTTTCTCTTTAAAATACAAAAAAAATTAAAACACACATTATGTTTAGTAACTTCCCTAACTGTTTCTTGGCCTTTTCCTCTTTCCAAGTTATAAGCATAATAAGAGCTATGGCTGGTAAGAAACATTAAGGAACCCGCTCCATAGTAATCATTATGGCAATAGCTAGTGACCAGGATCAAGATATGATATTTGAAAGGCCACTTTATGAAGAAAGGTATAATAACTTTCCTTTGTTCTTTGGAACATTTATCTGTATTCTCATTAGAAATTATTTAGGAGATTAAAGATGTTTTTACATGGTGTCTTCACATGAGGCCCTAAGAGTTGAAGGAATCCAATTCCTAATCTGAGCTCTGGCATAGCCCTTGTGCAGTACTTCCCCAGGTTTACTACCCTGCTAGACAAAGAGTGCAAGACACAAAGTCGAATCACACAAGCAAACTTCAAATCCTGGCTCATATGAGGTCTTCTGCCATCTCAGTGGACAAAACAGCTCATGTACCCAGCCTGAGACAAAAGGTAGGAAAGAGAGTTCGCTTTTCTCACAGTCAGCCATGGTAAAGATGTGACTGCATATTAGTACTGCTGCTGGAGACAAGCACATTGTCCATCAGCAACTCCTGGTCTCCCAACCCCAAGTCCTGTGATTATAATCTCTAAACACCTCTCCTCTTAAAAATCCATCAGAAACAGAAAGACCTGGACTTGGATTTTCACTCCTTTGTGCAACTTTGAGCCAATATTCAGTCTCATTACTTAATGAAGAGCCAATAATGTCTTCCTCCCTGAGTTGTAGATACCAGAAATCTTTGCACATGGTCAACATGCGGTAGATGCTCAATTAGCAATGGTTATGATGCTACCCATTGGCTTCTACCTGTTGCTAGAAAATCAATCCAACCACCCATCATTACATAGATATTATGAACTCAAGACAATTCCTGTATAAAATGTATGCTTTTGAGTGAGAAATTGTGAATAACAGGGCTTAACTTTTAGTTTCAGTGGAATTTTAAAAGCAACAGGATGATCATTTAAATGCAGGCAGATTGGAGCTTCCTACTTTTCCCTGACCTCAGTGCCTAGCACAATATAACTGTCTTGCAATTGTTCTTGTGGTAATGTTTATCGATGTGGTGTGCACAGTGGTGTAAAACAGCATGAGCTTTGAAGATGTGACTGTGACTTTGAGCTAGTGGTAAGCTGAGTGTGCCCTTTAGTTCTTTTATGTTATGAAAGCATCAGTACCTTCCTCCTGGCTCTAGCATGGGTGTAACATGTGATGACATATGTCAGGTATCTTCCTCTATTTCTAGAAAATACAGGCTCTGCCTCCCCGCTGTGTGCCTGGCCTTGAGATAGGCTTCCGGGACACCAGTTGTAGCAGCCTGTAGTTGCCCATTCACATCTAAACCAAAACAGGGAAGGAGGCTATGCTTATTGTCCTGAATACCCAGAGAAATGCCTTTCCAAGCCACAGGGACAAGAGTAAATAGGAAAATGAACAGCAGGCAGCAGCCCTGGCCTGTGATAAGTGATGACTGAGTTAGAAGAAAGTGCAAATGGAATCCTAAAAGGATGACAGGGTGGGAAGTGTGGAGCCAGACAGGAGGCTGTGTGCGTATCCAGCTCTTTCAAGGACAGGCCATGAGAATCTCTGAGCTATGGGCGCAGGGGAGCAGCAGCCTCTTACTTGTGCTTTGTTGTAACTGTACCCGCCTCAGCAGGGGGTGCCAAGAGCAAAGACAGCATATCTTGTTGTTCTGAAAATCTGATAGTCTTAGGGATGATCTCATTTGAGCTGCCCCACATTTACAGATAAAGAACCTCACTGCCTTTGAGGTTGCAATGGACACACCTTAGATTTGAGAACATCCTTCATCCTAAGCACCTTTCTTCCCCCTAACCCAAGATGCTGAACTGTCCTTTCTGATCAAGGGACAATAAGAAGACCTCAAATAGCTATTTTATTTTCAGCAACAAGAAATGTGCCAAAGGCCATGCTGAGGACTTTCCAAATATGCCTTTGAACTTCCAGTGGGTACATGATATCAGCCTCCTTACAGGTGGGAAAGATGCCCAGGAAAATGGGAGGCAACTGAATTAGACTCTAAGTGGCAGATTCAGGATTTGAATTCAGAACAAGATAATTACAAGGCCCTGACTGGCCTCATGTAATTGTCCTACTTTTAGAAGGTTGGGGAAAGCATCATATTAGATAAATTCAAACTGCCAGTGATCGAGGGGCCCTGCTTTTTTATTTGGAGCTTCATGGATGGAGAATGCCTGTAATGTAAAATGAGAACTCAATAAACACAGCCTGAGAGTAAATATTTTAAAACCATCTGTAGTGAGTAATATGGGATTCTAGTAACCAAGATGATGGAAACTAACTTCACTGAATTCCCTTGTGGGAATCATTTTAATGAAGAGATTAAACTTTTTTTAAAAATCTGCATTATTAACCCCATACAAATGTATGTTTTAATATGCTTAAGGATATTACAAATTCATTTTACTTTTTCCACAGTTCCTGCTTGGAAATGTAAGGTTCTCATTATAGGAAACTCATAATATCAGAGGACTTTACAAAGGGCAAAGCTTTGCTATGAAAGCCTTCAAGATGCACTGAAAGTCTGATACCACCCATGTATCAGAAAGAACACTGGGACTGGTATCTCTGAGCCGTGAGTTCTAATCCCACTGGCCCACAGGCTGCTCCAGTGATTTGGAAACAACCCTTTACTCTCTGACCTTTATTTTCCTGCTCTGCAGTGAAATAGAATTCTAGTTTAGACATCTCATCAGCTCTTATGTTTACAGTCTCTGTCCTTGGCAAACACCCATGGTATTTGGAATTTTCTTCCAGTCCTCAGCAGAGTCATCAATATTCTAAATGAATCCAGACTCAATTTTGCACATATAATGTATATATGTGTTCATTAATTCATCCATCCACCCATCTACCCAACAAATGACTTGCCTGCTCAGTATCAGGCACAACACTACTTATTGGACTATAAGAACATTAAGGAAAAGTTTCTACAGTCAGAAACTTCACAGTCTAGTGGGGAAAGCAGGCAAATAGAAAAATTATTTTCTTATCCTATTGTATAGATATTACTATGATGAGATATGTCCCTTCACAGTTATTTATTGAATGGCTACTATGAGCCAGGTGGTGCAGCAGGTGTTGCAATGAAATGATAAAAAAGAAAAATTGGTATCGCACCTTCTATTAAAGAACTTTCATGGCAGAGGTAGGGATGAGGGAGCGTACGCACTGATAATGAGCATATAACACATGTCTCAGGAGACTGATCTTTGGCAGTCTGGGTGCCCTAAGAATGCAGAGACAGAGTTGAAGCAAGGCTTTATTCAGGGAAGGGATTAATAACTCTCAGTGCTGGCTTTTAGGGCTTTGCATCTTACAAGAAGGAAAAGCTTCTTTGCAAATAGGGAGAGTAAGCTGAATCAGCAAAATAGGAAACAGGAGTCAGTAAAGCCAAGAGCCATAGCAATGATGGAGAAATTGCCACAGACACCCAGCACCCTGCTCAGAGTGATCACCGGTGAAGCTAAAGCTGTGTCCAGAGATCAAAGGGCAGAGATTTGGGGAGGCAACCCAAACAGCAGACCCTTGGTCCTCAGGACTGATGGACACCTCCTCCAAACTGAGGCACAGAGAATAGGAGTTACTCGTGTCCCTAGAATTGATACATCGGTGTAGACACACATCAGGGGCTGTCTTGGGATAAAAGGGAAAAAGGAAAGAACTGCTTCACTGACTGTCAAGTCTTTGTCTCACTGAACTGTGAGCTTTACATTTTACTATTCCATTAGCTTTGTGAGATACATCACTATGACTCCCATTCTGTGAATGAGAAAACTGAGGTCAAAGAGCAAAAGTAACTTTGCTAAGGCCACACAGCCAGAGAGAATAAATATGAAGGTTGAACTACATACAGTCTGTGTGCCTTCTCCAGCACTTGAGGGAGTTTCCCTTGCAGATTTCCTATTCTCCAGGCAGACTTATGGGAGACCCTCCGGTGGCTGCTTTTCATTTGCAAACTACATATTTGTTGTATAATGAATGACAGAATTAATGATCCGTTCTGAATCGAGGAAAACTTGTTTAGTAAGCACACCAGGAAGAAAGAGAAAAATGTAGCAGTGCTTTTTTCCTGAATAGATTTCCTGCTGTCACCAATATTTCCAAAAAGAGGGCGGGGAGATTGGACTGCGGACTTTGCTGCACCATCACTGACAGACAGGGGAAGTAGAAGCCTCAGCCTCTGCCCTTTCCAGGAGGAAGAAGCAGCGTCCTCTCTGCCCACCCCTGCCTGATTCCTGTCCCTTTGCCAGGAGTAACCGTTACCTCTCCCATTATGAATCATGAGGTCTGTGGCTTTTGGCAGATCATAAATCAGTCCTGGGAGTCTCGAGGACAAATCCCAGGACTTTTAATCTTTAATATTAGACGTGTTTAAAGTGGTGAATATTTCATGAAGGAGCTGTTGCATTTTAACACATCATTAGTGACTCGCCATCCCCCCTTGGTAAATTACTCCTATCCAAATTCAAGGTGTTCGGCCCTTTCCCTCCACTTCCCTTACCTCTGACTACAGTCAATCCTTTGAATCACATGTGCTGATAGCACTGCCTCTCAGTGGAAGACGAGGCATGCAGGGGAGGTGGGTACAGAAAGCATCAGGCCTGAAAGCAGCCCCGCGTAGCCCACCAAGTATCCAGGGAAGAGAAAAGAAAGCTCTGTATTCTGTCTCCCCTGTCTCGCAACAATTTTGTTGTGAATATTTCAGATACTATCTCTGATTTATTCTTCACTCTGTATTCTGTCTTACTACCTTTTCAGTTCAACCAATATTTATGAGACCCAAGCTATCTGTCAAATACTTGCTAAGGACTAGGGGCATAAAGATTAAGCAGCATTGCAGTATATAAAACACGTTACCGTTTTTAAACTCTCGGAATACTTCATTCAAGGTCAAATGTATAATGTGCATAGTTCATCAGCAAAAACAGTAAGTTTATGTGAGGAATACAAACATTTGGAAATCAGGAGTTGTGGGTGATTGTTACAGAATCTGGATACCATAGTCTCTTGTTCACTATTTTGTTTGGGTTGCACAGGGTGGAGGGAATCCTGGCTCATGTGATACATAGTTGCAAGTAGCGTAAGCTTGTTGGCCCCTTCGTTCACAATCTCAGCCTCCTCTTCAATGCAACAAAGGTGACAAGAGACTTTTTTCAAAGATAGCATAAAATAAATTTACCTGTCAATCTGACTTAGCATAATGATTCTCCCCAGTGTTCTTAATTCTGACATATGACATCTGTTGACCCTTTATTTTTTTAGTTTTTGTTGAGATTTTAAAAGGAAACTTTAAAGAAAAGTAAAAACAAAAATTGAAAAGTCAAGTCCTTCAATTTCCTACATTTCATGGGCATGATTTGAAATCTTTTGGGGCAAGCCAATCAGAATCAGTGTAGTACTATGGGATGGAAGGAAGAGTTCCCTGGGTGTGTGTGTGTGTGTGTGTGTGTGTGTGTGTGTGTGTGTGTGTGATCACTAAGATATGAAAGAAATCAATCCTGTAGCAATGACCAGGAAAGTTACCAAAGCTGTGACAGATAATTATCCATTCACCTCACATTGTTGAGCAGTGATTCTTCTCTAGGCAGTAGGCTAAGGCAGAGCAGTTCCTAGCAGCTTTCTTAAGATGTGTTCCAAAGCGTGCTAATCCTGGGACTTGTTCTGCCAGCAAATCTCCCAATGCAAAATAATTTGAAGAAAATCATATGTATTACCACCATGAAGAATCACACTCCACTGGCTTTGAAGGAAGATACACTTTTCCTAAACGTATTTTTTCATAAGACCTGCCTTTGGTAAAGCATCTGTGAATATTTCAAAAGTACATTTTTTGGGGGAAAAAACCCAATAACTAATTGTACCAAAAATTTACCTAAGAAATGCACAGTAAAATAGAAATGATTATTAGGGAGAGAACTTCTGGAACTCCTTCAGGATACTGAGCTTTTCAAGTTATACTAGGAAGTAGGACCTGCACTGGACGGCTGGAGTGAACTTGGATATTCTTAAGGCACTATGGAGTGCTAAGAAGCATTTGCACAACCAGACAACAGCACAGCCAGTGGGGTAAGGGGGACGAGCAGTGAATCATGGATAAATAATGAAAGTAAGGAAGGAAAGAGATTGGAAAAGAATGAGACAGGATAGGAAGACAATTTCAAAATATTTTTAAAAAGTTACAGCAAGATACAACTAGGATATTGTAGGCAGGAACAATTTTTCCAAAAGGGAGAAACAAGTTTCTTGGAAGAGGCATTTGACTTAATTTTCATGAATGGGTACGACTTGCTCATTTCAATGGTCAGAATATCTGGTTACAAGTTCTAAGTAAATGCTGATGATTATAATTGTAAAATTTGAAAATAGGCCTCCATGTGTAGCCCTCCTGGTCCTCTTTTGTTTCTCTTATTGAGCTAGGAGTTCTTTTTCCACCACTGAACTTCATCTTTGGTCTCTGTGTCTTTAGTGCTGAGCTGAAAATTTGGCAGATTGTGGCCAGGTCTTGTTAAATGATTAAGTGAGTGAAGGAACAGGTGAATGAACACGTGGATAAACTCTTACTAAGCACAGTGGTCAATGGACCCTAACTTCCTTTTTCATGGGTCTTTTCTAAGCCTATGCAGCTCATTTTATTTTCCAGGAAAAGAGGAGATATAGAGAAGCCTATTTCGGGCAGGAGTGTTTCACAAGATTCCTTTCCTTTTTGGTTCCAGGAGAATGTAGCTGTCATGATGGCTACGCCCCTGACCCTGTTCACAGACACCTTTGTGTGCGCAATGACTGGGGACAGAGTGAAGGGTGAGTAGCATAGGGCCCGGGGCTTGGATAGTGGAGGACCTGTGCCTACCTCCTTTGTTGTGCTATCAGATTCCTGAAACTGATCCACAAAGAGGACCCTCTGCCGCTGTTGTGCCAATCTCAGTAAGAGGGAACTCTCTTGTCCCACTGAATCTGGTTTTCATATTAAAGGTACATGATTGATGAGTTCCTAGAGAACACGGGTTATCATTTAAGTCATCCACCCAGATGAGAAATAAGCACCAGGGATATAGCATCTGCCTGCAAGCGTGAGATCGTGAGTTCGATTCCTGGTACCAAAAAAACATCATAGATGAGATTTAATCCCATCTATCACTACTTCCTTCAGTGAACTGAAGAGGAGTCAGATGGGGTGGGGGCTAAACTCATAAGTAGACAAGTGAACTTGATAAAAGTGCTGGGTCCCTCTATTAAATGGAGACATTCTTCTGTAATGTAAAACCTCTTTCCCAGTAATGACTTCTGTGGAATTTGCTTAGCTTGTGCAGTGTCTGTATGTGAATTCCACTTGCTTCTGACTAATGTCATCTTCACTCCCCTTTTTTCCCTCCTGTTCTTTTCACAGACCTTGGCCTTATACCACACTCGAGAGGGGCTACGATCTGGTGACAGGGGAGCAAGCCCCTGAAAAGATTCTCAGGTGAGTTGACAGTCATTTGGGGGAATGTCGCTGGGGACTGGGGAAAGGTCTGAGGGGAGGGTGATGTCAGGCATCCTCACACTGTAGGTCCTATGCACTTGGAGGTGCCCTCAGTACGGGGTAACTCTCCTTGGTGCTGAAACACTATCTCATCCCAGGATGCTATGGGGATCTAAGTCCCATTTTGTCTGGCATCTAGACTTACAGACTCAGGTAGTTGAACTGGAGGAGACTTTGTTGATTATCTACTGAAGTGGTTTAAGAATATTCTGTAGCCATAGAACCTTTTCCCGCTAGTTCCGTTGAATCTTATGTAAGTCTTCAATACTAGTAGCCAAAGACATTCAGGAAATTAAGTGCTGAAGCTGAGCTTCAGACCTTGCTTTGAAGTGGTTTGGAGTGTATGCTTTTAACCTTCGTGCTAGGCTGCCTCTATGGACTTGGCAGTCACTTATGAAACTCCTGCTGGGTATCATGACTGTGGGCAAGAAGTCCCTGTCTTCAGAGGAGTGAAGAAAATAAAATTAGCTGTACAAAGTAACTTAAGGGCTAGATGATGTTTATGAGATTTAAAAAATGACCATCAAACCTTAAACCTTGGAGAATATGGGGAACTTGCTTGGGTGGAGAAGTGCAGAAATATCCTATAAGGGTTGGGATAAGGGGCCCCTTTATTCTTTTGCTCTCTGCTTCCCAGGGAGGTCCCCAATGGAAACTCTTACATTGCAGGTCTACTTTCAGCTTGGGCCAAGGCCTCTGGCTTCCTGTCAGCAAAAGCTTTGTGGTGCCACCCGTGGAGCTGTCCATCAACCCCCTGGCCAGCTGCAAGACAGATGTGCTCGTCACGGAAGACCCTGCAGATGTCAGGTAGGGAAGTCTTCCCCAGGATGCTGTACCAAGAACTTCTTGGAGCCCTGGAAGTTTTTTTTTTTTTAAGTTTTTCTGTTTGGGGATCACAAGAACCCTTATGAAGAAGGGATCTCTATTGCTGATGGAACCAGCAGCCTATTCGATACACAGAACACTGTCAAGTACACCATCCTTCTAAACTCTTAAAGGTGACCTTCACTACTGTGCCTCAGTCCATTACAGTTTTCCTTTTGGGTCTGATAAAATATTAAAAAATGCTAACATACTGTCTGACTCTTTATGAGCTATTAATGAGATTATCATATATAAAATCGTTTCTTAACAGTATGGGGAACCATGAAAAAGAAAAATTTGGAAAATGGGATGATTTTACTGTGACTTTGGCACAAAGAAGGGACTTTAGCCAATCCACGATTCCAATTTCCACGTCAAATCTCTTTGTTCCTTACTCTTTCTTGCTACTTGTCTTGCACCTCATTTCATTATAGACTTACTCCACTGTGTTGTAATTAGTTGCTTATGTATGACTCTGTCCCATTATGTGGCACACTTCTCAAGGTCAAGGAAAATAACTTATTTAGCTTTTTAATCCCCATTTCCTAGTACATATTGGACATCTACTAAATGTTTATTGATTTAATTAAGTCAGGGGTCTTAGATCTGATCTTGGAGCTTTCTAGTGGAGGGTTTTTTCCCAGTCTCAATTTGATTAAAGGAAATCCTCTAGAAATTTTGATGTCACAGAAAATAGACTAGTTTTACATCTAAAACTGTCATGCATACAGCTTATTGGCCTCAGAGCTAAAAATTAAAAAGATTCCCCTCCTCTAACTACTAGTGACTGGTATGGTACCACTGCACACCTGTCTGTGGGCCACTCTGAATCAGGATAGCATCAGTATGTCCATAACATCATGATAGAAAGATCCTAAATCCACTTGTCCTACTTTACCATATATTTATTCTCACTTTTAACTTGGAAGGATGAAACTAACATCCTCTTTCAGGTTATTAATGTTCCCCCAAGGCAGTTGTTTATAAAAGAATAGATTAACAGTGATAATATTTAGAAAATGAAGCAGCACTGATTAAGAACAGGCGACTAAGACAATGTACACATGCAAAACTCAACTCACGCAAGACTACTCTTTCCATTTTACAGAACCGAAGTAAGTAAAACTTACTAAAGCATGTGTTACAGTCTCTCCACATTTCATATCTTAAAGTTGGAGCAAGGAACATCTCTCTGGTTGAAGGACCATTCTCAAAGAAACCCAATGACCTTGTCTGAAAAGAACAGAAAAATGGCCAGCTTTCTGCAGAGTTCTTTATAGTTGACATTGCACTCATGATTTCAGTGAGGATACAGAAGAGACAGCTGTCAGACCGACTAATGGTCACATATTCTAGAGCTGCAATGGGCTGGGTGAAAAAGCCATCTCTATCATGTGTGATCAATACAATCTTAGCCAAGTTCAACTCTCTGAGTTTTCACTTCTTTGTAAAATGAGAATAACAGTGTCTTTCCTCCAGGTACACTAATAATAGTTCATATCTGTTGATCATAGCCTATGTGCCAAATACACTACTATCTTATTACATACTTATGTCAGTCCCATGAGGAGATGCTTTTTCATTTTACAGATCAAAAGTACATAAATAAAAAATATTAAACAACAAACACAAACTTGAGGCACAGGTGACACTTTGATTGGTAAGTGAGGAAGTAAGCCATGCCTCAATGCCTGCTCTGCAAGGGTGGATAAAATATTGCTGTCATCTCCATTTGCAAGGATCTGTGCTAAATTGATTGAGTTTGCCAAGCTGCACTAATAAACCTTGTTTGACATGACATTGCCCAGGCAAGCATGTCATGGGTGTTTACAGAATTAATAAGTTCCATTCAGGTGATATGTTAGAAATTAATAAATAATAGATCATAATTATAGATAGCCAATAGCAGAGTCATGGAATCACAGCACAGAGATTAGCCAGAAAGTCTGCGTGAAAAATCACAGAAACAAGGAGACTGAGACGAGCATGATAGCAGGACTGGCAAGGAAGATATAAAGGTGCAGTGAAGGTTGATTCTTTGATTTCAAGTCTGTAATAAATGCTCAGGAAGTTAGAGCCCCTCCCACTCCCAAAAGCTGAACATGCCAAATATATGGACTGTGACCCACACCAATAGCTAAAGTTAAAACAACTAGTAATAACAAATGTTGGCAAGACTATAGAGCAACTAGAATGTTAGTAACTTTACCAGGGGAATATAAATTACAATAATCCCTGTGTAAACTGAGCAATATGTACTAATGTTTATATATATATATATATATATATATACACACATATGCATATCCTATAACCCATCAACACTATCCCTAAACTATCCCTAAGAAGGTTTAACAGAAGCATGTATATATGTAGCATGAAAAAGTAAATCTAGAAAAATAGCAACGGGGCACTTATTTCCACTATTAAAAAGTTGGAAAAACCACACTAATGTCCATTCAAACTAGATAAATAATCATACAATGGAATACTCTTCATGGGGAATATTAACAAACACAGCCACAGTACTCTTCATAGATGCATCTCACAGATGTAATATTGAATTATGTAGTGGAAATGCAAAAGATTATCTATGCTCATAAAAGATTTTAAATACTAGTTCTACTAGTTGCAGCAAACTAATCTTGGATATGAAAAGGATGGGTGGTATCGTCTTTGGGTGACAGGGCAGAAATCAGGGAGGCCAAAGGTATGCAGGATGTTAATGATGTTGGACTTGCATGATCTTAGGGTAGATATGTGAATATTTTTGCTGAAAATTGATCAAACTAAACCTTTCCTCTGCGTATGTTACTGTATGTTGATTGAAAGTATATTCACGGTTTAAAGTTGCAAACTATGGAGTCCAGCTGAATCACCTTAGTTCAAGTTCTCAGTCCTCCACTTGCTTCCCGTGTGATCTTTTCCACAGCTGTTTCCTCTTCAGGGCATAAAAGATTGTTTTTATATCCCACAGTGGGGAGGGGAGAGTCAAATGATAAAATATATAAAGCATTGAACTCAGCACATGGTTAAATCTTTGGAGGCATTAGTTATAATGCTTGCATGTATGGTAGCATAGGGAATTCTCTGCTCTCTTTTGCATTCTTTTCTCTTTCCTTTTCTGAAAGAGATGCATTTTAAAATCAAATTGATGATGCAGTTTAAAATCAACCTTATCTTAATAGGAAAGGCTTGAGCTAATTCACATGTCATCAGGTCCAGGGAAGACTAAAATAGGTGTATAATCTAGTACAATATGCCAGGTCTGTGGCTTTACATACATGGACATGTTTACAGAGTGAATGAAGAAAAAGAAAAGTCATATGTGGCATAGACACAGAAAAATTTGTTGATTTCTAACAGTGTTTGAGGGATTGGAAAAGCAAGAATCAATTCCTAGAGAAGGAAATTAAGCAGTTATTTTCAGCAGCAAGAACATTTGCAATTAACCATGAATTGTGACTATGATTTGGCTGTGCAGAATCTAAGGTTGCGAGGAAAGCTTTCAAGTCTGAGGGCTGAAGGGCAAAAGAAGAAAACTCTCCCCTGGAAGGGCCCCATTTTCCACCCCCTCTCAGCAGGCAGCTGCCTGGAATGAGAGTTTCAGCATTGGAGACACTAATGATACCAGACACAAAGGTGGAGAAATAAGCTCTACCTCAATTTCATGCAGATTCCTGAAGTTTTGAAAAATGTCTGTGGGGCCCCCTATGTGCCAGGCACTGTGCCAGGTACCATAGGAACACAGAGATGAATCAGGCCTCCTCTGCCTTCAGAGCCTCATGGCTTAGCAAGCATCATGAAGCAAGAGACCAACTTCAGGGATGACATAAAAGTTCCTTGTGGAGAAAGAAGCACAGCAAACAAGACTTATTGCCACATACTGGGCCTTCTTCATAATTTCACCTCGAACTAGATCTTGTAAGAGAAATGTGAGAATAGCTATTATAGCTAGAATAATAACCTTCCACAAAGCCCAGCTTTTGGAGCTCCTCAGTGATTTTCCTATGATCTGAAATCAATGAAAATAAAATGGTGAAATACTGTTAATTCCTAACAATGTTGAAAGAATAATGGGATAGCAGAATGCAAGCTAGCATTGCTCACTTGGTGATAGTTTTCACATTGAATTCGTTCTGAATAGAATTAAGAATATCTTCTTGTTCTTTTGGCCTTTGAATTCTTAACATGGAGAATTTATTGAACACCTGTTATATAACAGATTAGGGATTTGGAAACAAAAACAGGACAAGAATCTCACTGTTTTCAATTAGACAAACTTAAACAAAAAGATATGCTGTGTAGTGATGCAAAGGATGAAACGATCAAACTCAGCTGGAAGTTAGAAGGAAGTTCTCACAGAGAAGACCCCTTCAGGGCCAAACTTCAAGTATTCAGGAGGTCACAGGGCTATCGATTCTCAAAGTGTGGTCCCAGGACTCACAGCAGCAACCTTACCTTGAAACTTGTTAGAAATGCAAATTCCCAGACATCAACTCAGATAGACTGATATTTACCTCAAAGGCATCCCATCTGTAATCCATAGAAATTGTCACTCTTACCTTATGGGGGATGTTTGCCGATGTTGTTACAAATCTTGAAGATAATTTGGTTATCCTTGGTTATGTGGGCAGACCCGCAATATCATCACAGGGGTCCTTCATAAGGGAGCAGTTGAGAGAGACTTGACACAGAGTGAGAAGGCAATGCGGAGAAGCAAGACAGCAGTGACACAGCTACAAGCTGAAGAATGCCAGCAGCCACCAAAAGCTGAAAAAGGCAAACGTCAAATAAGGCTCCAGAGCCTCCACAGGGAACATGGCCTTGACTGTGGCCCAGTGATAGTGATTCTGACTTCTGGTTGTTTGGGGATCGGTCCAGTTTCTGAGGATTTCTTGCAGCAGCCACGGGAATCTAATATACTTACTGAATCAGACAGCCCAGTGGTCATCCAGGCAACCCAACGGATCGAGTTCCCAGGTGATTCTAATGCCCACTAAGGTTTGAGTACAAATGCACAAGGTATCAAAACAAGAAGTAAATCACCTGGCTGAAACAGAAAACAGAAGATGTAAGGGCTTGAAAACCCCCGGGTGGCAATGGGTTTTGGCATTGCAGAATTTGTATGCTCCCAAGTGCTGCTGGGACTTGGTATTCCTGTCACCTTTCACCCCTCATCTCTGTTTAACTCTGGGTTGAAGTTCCTTTTCAAGCACACTCTCTCCTTCTACATCCTGAGCCGCACATTGCTGGAGTAAAGAGAGGACTTAGTTTCCCATGGAGTAAGCAAACCTCCTGGAACTGCACAGTAACCATAATAACTCATCCTTATGCAGTACTGCCAGGTACCTTACTAAAATGAGGTCATTTAAGTTTCATCCATTATTAGCTCCATTGAAGACATGAAAAACTGAGGCACAGAGAGGTCATGCAACTTTCCTGGGTAATCAACCAGTAAATGGCAGGACCAGGATTTCAACCCTGAGGTCTTGACTCTTGATCAGAATCCCTCATCTCTAGGCTACAGTGCTTCCGTTTGGTGTACTTTGAGACACTGGCCAATGGACTGTATCAGTATTAATGGGACAAAATGCTTTAGTCAGATGGACCTGGGTCACTAACTCACACTGAAAACCCTCAAGAGGGGGGTGTGAGACCTTAACTCCATAGATTGAGACTACAGGTGTGATGAATCCCCACAGAAAATTCAGGACAGACAGGAAATGGATGTCAGACAAGGAAGAAACCTCTCTCCTCCAGGTGTCCTCTTCATGGGCCAGGTGCAGGACCTTGAAATGGCATGCCTGATGAGAAACCATCCAGCTCAATCTGCTTCAGTGCAGTGGCCAGGGGCACAAATAGAGAATGCACTGAGGGGAGTGTTGGAGACAGAATCTGTGGGATATTCTCTCCCTTTCCCTCTTCTCAGCAGTGGACCACCTAGACTAGTGGAGTCAGCAGACTCCAAGGGCACTGAGGTCCGTGTTTTCACTATGCTAGTGAATCCTTGGAGAGGCTCCTGGGTGAGGTCTCCAGACACGAACATCTGGCTTGAGCCTAGCAAGTGCCTTTAATTAATGTGTTCTGGAAACAAGGGCCATGCATGTTTAGGTGAAATCCTCAGCAAATGTACTGGCCCATGGGATGGGCATTGTGGTAGGCTCTGGAATATAAAGCCCATACCAGATGTGTTAATGCAGGTTTATAATCCCAGCACTCAGGGAGGCTGTGGCAGAGGATTGCACATTCAATCCCAGCATGGGTAACTTAGTGAGGCTGTCTCAAGATAAAAAAAATAAAAAAGGGCTGAGGAAGTAGTTCAGTGCAAAGGCCCATGGTAACAAAATGTAACAAAAACCCTTACAGTATCACATGTTGAATGGCAAGGGGAAAATCTCCAAAGTAGATTACATCTTCCCACTTCCAGTCACAGTTAAGGACATAAAGGTAAAGAAGGGTACACATAGAAATAAGGAAAAGTGTGGACTTTGGAATCCATGTAGGCCTGGATATGAATCTTGACTCCACATCTTGCTACTACAGCTACTTGGGCCATGTCAGTGCATCACTCTGAGCCTGGAAGGTACAGGTCAGAGTTTCTCTCCTAGGGTGGTTGTTAGAATCACATGCGGTATATAAAGGAACAGACAGGACCTTACATGTAACTGGTTCTTTGAATAATGGGAAGTTTGAGAAGTAGTGGTAGGAATTACAGTACGTGTTAGGAAGTCACTGTGATGCAGTCTGACCAGGCAATAAAAGGATGTAGTTCACAGTACCAGAAGAGGAAGAGAGACAGGGTGTCCGCCTGCTTTCCCTGGGTCACCGATGGCAGAATTGGGGAGAGTGAGGATGGTAGGACATGGAGGAGGTGGGAGTGGGGATCAGCAGCACCAATTACACCACAGCTCTTGGCCTTTAATGGAACTTGGCAGCACAGGTGAAGTTGGGAGGGGACTCAATAAAAGTCCTGTATTGTTGGATGGTCAAGATGCCTACCATTGGAGGTGAACAGAAGTCAGACTCTTATCCTTGCATCTCCTGCAACCTCAGATTGTGTGTGTATGTGTGTGTGTGTGTGTGTGTGTGTGTGTGTACAAATGTGTACATGGTAAGCAACCTACCTACCTAGAAGTGTATTTACCTTTCCAGTGGGGACTCTGATAGAGGGTTGGCTTCCTCAGACCTTATTAAGAGGAATCAGAAGCTTCCAAGCTTCCCTCCTATTTTCCCATGCTTGGACAATTACATCTTTCCAAAAGGGCAAGAGAGCTGGAACTAGCCCACACTTACCTGCAGGAAACAGAGAACACTGGAATATTTGGACAGTAAGTAGTGCAAGCTCTGAGCCAAACTGCCTGGGTTGAAATCCCAGCTCCAATACTTGCTAGCTGACCTATACTTATCTTTTCTGAGCCTCAATTTATTATCTGTGAAAATGAGAATTCTGACTCTACCTTTGGATGCTTTTGAGAATTGCACACCATGATTCAGTTTCTATAGTCATAAATAATAATCACCACCATTTATTAAGTACTTACTGTGTGTCTGCCCCATCTAAACACTTTATAGGTACAAATTCTGACTCCTTACAATAACTCAATGATGCAGTTACTGGTATTTCCCAAAGAAGCAGAGGTACCAACATTTTAAGTTATTTGCAACGTATCACACAAGTAGCAGAACCAGGCTCTGAACCTAGTCTCTTGGGTGAATGCTCAGTAAAAGTTGGCTATTATGGATATAAAATATAGAGGGTAAGGCCATTGGGCTTTCTTTGTCTTTGTTGACCATTTTCTCCACGTTGTGACTCATATCTAGTGTCCCCTCAAAGCTTCATGTACTCAGATGAGGCTTTGCAGAGCTGGCTGAATCTAGGGCATGTAATATTGGGATTAAGGATAGGTGGAACTAAATTAGTCCATTGACTGGAATTAGTATAGCTTTGTGTGACATTGCCCAAAGGGCTGGTAGCCTGGGTGGATTAAAAGGGAAAGGCAGGCTGGCTGCTGCTGCTTACTGCTTTGCTTGCTTCTTTGCTGTCTGCATTGCTATGAACTGTTTCTCCTCTGTGATGCCCCTTTGCCATGACCGTCTGCCATGCCAGCCTGCCTTGGAGCCAGCCAACTGTGAACTTAAACCTCTACAAGTTGTGAAATAAAATAAACCTTTCCTCCTTTCATTTTGAGTATTGGATATTTTGTACCACCAAAGAGAAAATAACTAAGGCAGTCCATTATGTAAATCTTTGTGCAAGTGAAATTGTGAGCAGATTGTGGGTAAATGGCACCTGCACCCTAGTTCATAGGATTTGAACATTGGAATTTACCCTGAACTACCACACCCCTCCCTTTCCTAAGAGAACTAAGCCCCTTTGACAAGCATTCCTATACAGGTCTTCACACTCCCTGTCACACACTTTCTCTCTCTTCTCGAACATTCTTGTTACCTGTCATTCAGCCAGTAAGCCTGGAGACATATATATTTTCCCCATTTTAGTTTAGTGATCATAACAAAAGTGAAGTCTATTAGGATGGGTTTCTGCCCAGGCTCAGTAAATCTCTTCAAATACTGTTCCACCCCAGATTTCTGTTAATCTTTGCCACTGGGGAGACTGCACTGCACACCAACTGTCAGCTTGGGTGGCAGGCTCAAGACACAGCTCTCCTAAATGAAACTCAAATGGAGACTTTGGAATATAAATATTGAAGCGACCCAGGTTGGATAAAGGGGAACCAGTTAGCTAAGCTTCTATTTTACATGCAGCAGGTGCTGAATTATTAAAAGTTTAATAAATGTAATAATAAATATTTGATGTTGAATTATAGAAGGGTTTGCAGATACAGTGAAACTGAGAAATGACTTGTTATATCTGCATTAGAAGTTAAACATTCTTCAAATGGGACTTCTGATGCTGAGGAGGGTCTGCAGATCTTCAGATTAAAAAGTGAGAGGCAAGAAAGGATGCATTTTGGCAGCTTGCTGGGTGGAGTGTCAGGATCCTAGGGTTTGAGTCTCAGCCATGCACTGGAGACCCTGGGTGGCATTTTGAGTGGAAGCCTTCTCAGTTTCCAGTCATCACTGCCTCTGGCCATCTTCTGATGCTGAGGCTATTTTTATCACCCATTTCACAGATGAGGGACAGACATTCAAAGACCTTAAGGCAGAAGGTAAGGAAAAGAACTGGAATTTAAACACAGACTTCCAATGTCAATTCAGGGAACAAAGATCTGATTCAAATGATCTTGAACACTGTGCTGTCGTGGGAAAGGCAGGAGATCAGCTCAGCCACAGAGATGAGGGAAGATGAAGAAATCGCATGATATTAGGATTTCCTTTCTCCTGTATCATTCCATAATGGTGTGATTTTTCTCTGTTCTGTAACTATGTACTTCCTGTTCCCCTCTGCCCTGACAGTATTTTGCCCCTCTGATGCTGAGGATGGCCTTCCTTTCCTTGGCATGAATTTAGCAAAATTCTATGGATAAAACAATAACCACTGTTGAGACCATATCACCTTGTCTATAGATTAGTTGTGATTGTACTATTTTTTATGCTAATTGGTGTCTGTTTGTCAATATGTTTTTGTACTTTTATTTTTTTTAAATAAAAAAAAAAATTCTAAAAGAATATCACTGGCCTGGCAGGCGTTAGGATCCTGTCTCTAGCCTAGTCATCTATCATTAGGGGACAGGGCCACAGTGCACAGACACACCCAAGAGAGAAACTGAGGAAACATCTACTCCAACTCATGTCTTCAAAATCTTCCTTGAGCTTCTGTGTATCTATCTATCTTACAGCTCAGAGCACATCAGAGAAGGCAGATGTTAGACATCCTAGGTGCCAACTCAGATAAATAGGTAGAGCCTGCCTCAAATATTGTGTTGGGAAGATTTCTGGGGCTACAGACAGATTCAGTGGGGAAAGCGTCGTGGTCAATTCATCAGACCTACTTCAGTGTCTTCTGGGGGTAGTGGCTAAAGCCTCAGGCATTTGCCATCTCAGAATTTGATAGTATTTAGGAATCTTCCCAGCTTTTTATCTCATAATTTGATGATTCTGGTCTAAAAGTTGCAGATAAATTTTTGGTTGCTGAGACATAAAAGTAGACAATTTTGTGTTTGGAGATGTTACAGATGAATTAGAAAAGGAAATGTATCCATGAATTTTCATCCACATTATCTCAGGGGGCCTATTTGAAAACTCTCACCTTCGTGCCAGTATGTGTCCTGAAATAAATGTCTGGCTTGTGGCACAGTCCAGGCCTCTGTAGAAGTGCTTCCTAGATACTGTCTGGCACTATCATATCATTTGTATTAAAAATGGAACACTGTAATTTAAGCTGTAAACAAACTACCCACTCTACAAAGGCCTTGAACTGTACCCTAGTGTCCCAAAGGTATGTGTAAAAACTTACAAACTCAGAAGGGACCTTCTGCAGCATTTGTTCCTTTCCCCTGCCATGACACAATGGTCTCAAGTTGACAGACTCTATCCCCAGCCTGCAGCTATCTCGTAGCCTCCTGCCTTGTTGCCTGCTATGGTCCCACAGTGTTCCCTAGAAATCCTCTTAATCTCACCTAAATAGGCTATGCTTTCAGTTATGCAAAGAGTAACTGAGGGATATGCTTTCCAAGGTCAACTAAGATGAAAAATCATTTTGTTATCTAAGATCCACTCATTGTGGCTGACTACAGCCATGTATTTTCTATAATGTGCTTTACTCTACCAGGTAGTTACCAAACCCATGTGCCCAACACACACACACACACACACACACACACGTGTGGTATAATCAGTCACAAAGGTGTTATGACTTGACTCTATTCCCACTCAGCAGCCAAGGAAATTAATAGCAAAAGGACCTCAGGAAAAAAAAAAAAAAAACAAGTGGCACATTCAAGCTGGGAGAGTTTATAAAGCAAACTGTTCACAAAGGGCACTGTTCTAGAAAAGCAAAAAGATGTGCAGTATCCTCTAACTTGTGTCAGTGGGTAAATGTAAGGGTGAAGTTTCCAGAACATGGGGCATGAATTCCCCAAAGCTATGACATTTACTCAAGAAAGAGAAACACTGCATGGTGACAGCACATGGTGATCCTGCATGATGGCCGCTAGGGGAATAAATTTTACAACTCCACCTTGTGGGAGAATGGAACCCAGTGAGAAACAGGTAAGGGAGCCCTTGGAGGTCACCCATCCAAGTCAGCTTCCAGAGACCCCAGCAGGGAAGAACAAGCTGAGTGTGGATCTGTGGAGCACATGGGGGAGTTCTAGCCCGAGTCCTCCCACCCCAGATGCCAGACATCCTCAGCATGTCCACACCCTTCCACCTCCGCTGACTCTCTCTGGCTTGGGACTTAGTCTCACACATGTAGTTCCACCTCACCCTGTGCACACACCTAATTCAACCGCTGCACAAATTAGTCCAGGCCTAACCTCCAATGAAGACCATTGCAAACCTTCTCCCACATGCAAATGCTTCCAAGTAAAAGTCCACTCAGCATTTAGGAGGACTGTTGTGAGTTCAAGGCCAGCCTGGGCTACAAAGTGAGCTCCAGGCCAGCCTGAGCTGCCTAGTGAAACCCTGTCTCAAAAAGACCAAAGTAAGTAAATAAATAAATAGAAGCCCATACTGTATCCGCTGGAACGTTCTAACACTCCACAGGCTGGCCACCTTCCCAGTGTCATTTCCTCTCCCACCAGGTCCTCACTTGTTCTTTCCACCAAAGGCCATGCACTTTTTTTATCTGCTTGCCTTTACCAGTGCTGTACCTTTCCCTGAAGTGCCCTAATACTCACAGAGTTTCCCCTAAATACCAGGTTCTCTTCGCCCCATCCATCGTAACTTTTCAGAAATACTGCTTCCCTTGGGAAGCCTTCCGTGAAAGTGCCCTCTTCCTGTACATCAAAATTGCCACCCCATCATTGCTTTCTTTGTATTGCTGGTTGTTTCTTCCTGAGATAGGGAACAGTGCATTGCACTGTAGGTAAGTGCAAATGAGCATTCCACCCTGACCCAGTAATCTCTGAGTTCTGGGAGGTCATGAGTTGAATCATAACCATCATTTCATCCCCAGTTCAGAGCACAGTAAGCAGCTCAGAGAAAAAATACAGAACATTTTGATGACATTAATTTGATGTTGTTGCTTGGTATGATGATAAAGATATTTTCATATTATGAACAAATATTGCTCACCAAATATTTGTGTGCTATCTCCAAGTATCACCTGATCCCTTTACAGATAAATGTCCCTATCATCAAATAGGCCTATCAAAATCTCTGGCTTCACAGTGTTTATTTTACTGTACCATAACAGACCATATTATTTCAAAGTGGTTCTGAAGAACACCAGGAGTTTGAGCTAAATAAATGGGGGAAATTTTTTAAAAGAAAGGTTCCTCAATTTCTGAGTTTGAGAACTTTCGTTATGAATGAGGTAGCCACACTGATTTCCTTAATGGCAGCTTCCTCAGGGATTTTAGGATGTGAATTGTAGAGCCTAGTCTCTGTGATATTACTCCACTAAGCAGTGGTTCAATACGGACCTTGCTTGAAATGTATTTCAAGTAATACCACATTTCTCCACCAAGGTTCACAGGCTACCTAACATCAGAGAAAGAGGGATTTGGTTCCCAGGGAGATTTTTTCCCCCATTTTTGAGGAGGAAAAATGAAGAGCTGACCTTCTTCTTGCTGATTCATTATCCAGGCCACCTGGCTACCTGCTGAACTCTGTGTTTTATCTTTCTTGACTCTGCAGAAGCAAAGAGGTCTCGTGGGGGTGCAGCACGTAGATAGAACAGCCATGCTGCTTGCATATTCCAGCAGGAGCAAGCACTGGGTAAGGAGAGCTACAAAATCACCCAGAACTTGCAGAGAAGGGTGAGGAGGTGTCTAACAGAGAAGAAATACTTTATAAGAACCCAGTATTTCAAACTACCTAGTTCTAGAGAATCCAGTTACTCATAGCACAGGTGCTGGTGCCAGGTAATCTCACTCAAATTCCAGCTCTCGCACTCACTATCTGGGGAACAGTGAACACGCTGCTCTATCTCTCTCTGCCTCTGTTTCCACATTTGCAAAATAGATATAAATATAGCTACCTGGTGGAATTGTTACTGAGAGTTGAGTTGATGTATGATGTCTTAGTACAAAAATATTAGACACTGTTGTTGTTATATTACAATTATTTACTCCAAATATTAACCTAGTGTAGGAGGCCCTCCTGTGCTCTCTAAACTCTTGCTTTTTTTAGAAGGCATTGTGACTTAGGCATTTTATATGCTTTTTTCCTGAAGCTCTCTGCAAGCAGTAAACATTCAGCAAATGGTATGATGATTGAGTTGTTGATGTGCAACACAAAGATGCTTCAAAAAGGAATTCAAGATTCACAGCTGTGTTGTGCATAATAGTTAAAACATAGAAGCAACTCGAGTGTCCATCCACAAATGAATAAATAACTAAGGCATGCTATAAAAATACAACGGAATACTATTCAGCTTTTAAAAAGAAGGCCATTCTTTAAAAAGAGGGGGATTCTAACATACACTATAATGTAGCTAAACCCAAGGACATTATGCTTGATTTCATTTATGTAATGTGGTTAGAGTTTCACACCAGCACCCGTGTTATGAGTGACTGGGTTCTCTAGAATTAGGTAGTTTGAAATACTGGGTACTTATAAAGTCATGGAAAGAGAAGGGATGATGGTGGTTGCTAAGGGCCAATGGGAAGGGGAAATGGGAAATTATTATTTAATGGATGTTTCCTTTTGCTCCATGAAAAGTTCTAGATATGGATGGTGGCAGTGGTTGTACATTGTATACTTGATACCATGATCTATACAGTTAATGATCATTCAGATAGTGAATTTTATAGTATGAGTATTTTACAATAATAAAAACATGGAGTAAAACAAGTTAGAGTAATGCAAAAGAGTGGCTCTGGGGAAAGTGTGTGTGGTCATCCGTGCTGGTACTGGTCCCGGAGCAAAGAGCGTGGCTCCAGGACACATGAAACTCCCTCCTCATCTCAAGATGTCTTGTGGACCTGCCACCATCCTCTGATGGAACACTGACTTATCTGTACCAGAATAGAGCAGGCTGAGAAGACTTGTGCCCCGGATCTGGATGCACAGTGTCTTCCCCAACTCTGGGGGAGTCCAGCATTCAGTCCAGCAGAGTGAGGACAGCAGGATGTGGAGGCACCAGGGATGTCCCTGGCTCCACATGTCCCAGGAAGGTTTGTTCTTTGGTGGGTTGTACAAGTTCCCATGAACTCTGAGAATAACATGGATCAAAAGGAAGAGCTTTGCTTCCTTATTCTGTAAACTGTATTTTAAAGGGGATGATGTTGCCTTTCAACGGGTACGTGGCCATGACCAAATAGTAGTTATCATAGTTGCTGTGACCTTGAGGGTGTTGTTGGTACTCTGAGGTACAAGCCAGGGATATTGCTAAACATCCTATGCTGCACAGAACACCCTTTCACCAATAAAAAATGATCGAAGCCCAAATGACAAAAAGGCCAAAGTTAAGAAGCAAGTCCTACCCTACTTTCAATAAAGGTGTATTATCCCCATTGGACAGATGAAAAAATTGAGGCTTACAAAGTGTGGTTTCAAAGTTATGCTCTTTTCTTTTTTTTTTTTATTTTAGAAACATAAAAGTACAAAAACATATTGACAAACAGACACCCATTATCATAGAAAATAGTACAATAACAACTAATCTATAGACAAGGTGATATGGTCTCAACAGTTGTTGTTGCTTTATCCATTGATATCTTCGAATTGTAGATGTATGGACCCATATACAGACATGCAAATTTAGTCAGACAGTTGATCCTCT
>PVLD010023313.1:0-27646 GCA_004027595.1 Dinomys branickii | reverse complement strand
AAAAAAAAAAAAAAAAAAAAAAAAACTAAAACTGAAATGTAGAGGGAATTCATGAAACCTGTGTTAGGAATGTGTTAAGGAAGAGAGAACAACCCCACAAGGGCGAGGCCCAGTTAGAATCCCTATCTGAATGGCACTTTTTGTCCCACAAACGTATGCCTTACTCTCAACAGACACGCTAATAGGTCCTGGGTTACAACATATTCAGGGACGATTGCAGAAGAAATGTGTTAACCTAAGGAATCGCATGATGATATTCTCTATGAAGTAAACTATTTCTCATTTCATGAAACTTACTGAGAGTGGACCACTGTCTATACCATAAAATGAATGCAATTTTTGGCGAAGGACAATAGAAAAGTTTGTAAATAAACCAGAGAAACAAGACGCAAATCTGTCTACAGATCTACATTTATCTCTCAGCCATCTATCTCTGAGAGAACGAGGATGAGAGAGGCTAGCTATAGAGATTTAAAGAGTATTAAATAAGCATTATGTAATTTTTATGTTTTTCATTTCACAGAAGGTATAATGGGCTTTAGTTATTTTTCTGACTCAAGATAATCCATTTCTTATTCTAATGAATGAGCAAAAATGATTAAAACATACTTTTCTTTAAAATAAGTTCTGAAGTAGAAAATAATGTCAGTTTCAGTTTCAAAAAGAAGTAATGAATGTTATTTAAATTGCATAACACTGGAAGAAATTTAACTTTAGTGTCATGCTTTATAGTGTATATATCTTACACAATAAAGTAAGGCCAGAACTAAGGTGAGATGAGTGACTGGTCAAAGATAAAGAATGTGCAATAAGATAGCAGAGAAAGGAGAATAGCTTTGCACTATTTTTACGTTTGTTTTTTTTTTTGTTTTTTTTGTTTTTTGCGGTACTGGGGATCGAACTCAGGACCCTGCGCTTGCTAGGCAAGCGCTTATTCCACTGAGCTATATCCCCAGCCCTAGCTTTGCACTATTACCAAAGTGCTAAGGTGATCAAGTGGCTTTGATGAATTTAAAATAGATGCAGGAATGAGAAAGTTAAGTCTGTGAGATCCTGCTCATATTGTTTGTAAAATTCTTGTGTCTATTTACCCAGAAGTCGTTTACAGGCCCATCTTTCTTTCCCTTTTCACAAGTTAAATACAGTTCCAAAATGCATCCCGTGTTTCTATAGTAATTTTCTGTAATTTAAAGCAATAGAAAAAGTTTAAGTACAGCAATAGTTTTGTTATTCTAATAAAGTGGATTTACTCTCTAACCTGCTATTGTTTTTTGGAGATTTTTTTCTTTTCAGAAGGAATGATAGCCTTGAATTTGCCATTCAAAAGGGCAAACAAGAAACTCTGAACACAAAAATATATTGCTTTATGGTAAGTGTTCTTTCAAGTCTTGCTATGCTTTCTTCAAAGTAATTTTAGACTAAGATAAATTCAAAATTAGAAGTTAATTCTTACCCACCCCCTCGATGCCTTGGCCACTTGTGTGAGAAGCTTTAACACAGTTGCTCGTGTTCTCATAGCTTCTGAATACCCTCCAAGCTCCACAGAAACGTGCTGAGGTCACAGTGCACCTACACATCGGCATCAGTAAAAGTTCCTGCCCTCAGTCCTTTGCTCTACCTATGTTTCATAAAAAGGCAAACATTCTTCAGAAATACACCTAGTGACTTGCACAATAATCTTGACAGCATTTCAGATGAAGTAATGTAGCTGTCTGTGTCTACATAATAAGCATTCACTCTTCTTTTTAATTTTTAAATTCCACTATATTTTCCGTTGATTTGGTGGTACCATTGTAAGCTAGATCCTTCATGCCAGGCAGGCAGATTTATGCAGCTATCGTTACTGAAGATATATTTTCTAACTCTATGTACGTTGGACTCAAATATGTGATGTAAAAAGCAGGAAAACCCCATAATGCCAATTTACCAATGCTTTTATGTGACCCCCTACTATTTTGATGGCAGATCAGCGGCTTGTTTCATCACATATCATCAAACAAGCTGAGGATACGCTGATCTCTTAGAAACTTATGTCTTACAACATTTTCTTCTCCATTATTCAAAATATTTAATTTAGAAATTGAACACTTTTCAGGAATAAACTATGAATTCATAAGTAGAAATATTTCCTGTCCTTTCTTTTTGTGCTTATATCCAGAAACTCCCTTTATTCACAAATGAAATAGACTTGGCTGCACTTTTACCAGAAACTGTTGTTTTGTAAAAAATAAACTATTTTCAACTGTGAATTTCACATAAATTTAATTTTTCACTTTATTTTAAGTGAACATATGATAATTTAGTAGCAGATTTTTCCCCAATTGCAATGATTTTAAATGTATTTCATCTTTCACGCTTTTGAATTTTCTAGATTTTTTATTCCAATTATGAATTCCTTGTGCTTTTATTTATTCTTCTGTATAACTGAATTTTTGTTTGAGCTACATATGTCTCAATTTTCCTTATACAGTCTCAGATTATGCCCATATTCCAAGTAACTACCCAGGTGAACTGTACACTTAAAAATAAGTGTTGTCCAAAAAAAAGCATTGTCAGCAGCAATGGGGGCATGTGCCTGTAATCCCAGCACTCTAGCAGACTGAGGGAGGAAGATGCAGTTCAAGGCCACCTTGGGAAATTTAATGACTTAGTAAGATGCTGTCTCAAAATTTAATGGGATAGGCAGGAAGGGCTGCTATATAGCTCACTGTGAAGGTCCTGCGTTCAAACCATGGCACAACCCACCCACCCCCAAATATATATACAGTGACTCACAGAGCCATAAAATAAGGCAGGCGACTTTTGCACTATGCTACTTTTCTTTCATTTCTTCCATGTTTTTACCTAATAGCTCTCAAGAAGCCTGTGCAGTGACGTTATGCCAAATTTAAGATACAACCAATAATGTTCAATCTGTCTCACTCTGATATTTTCTATATACAATATAGCAAACAGGTGTCTTTCAAAGGCTGATACACTGAACACTCACGCACCAAACAGAGTTTAAGTCCAGCAGCTAGGCACAGTTAACCCCTTCTAGTCTTGAGCAGTAGTGAGGAGGGTATCTGTGATGGCTGCACCAAGCATCTATGTGTGGTCCTTGTGGCACACACCAGAAGCCACATGAAGCCATCCGATCACCAAAAGTTGGGGATAGTTTATAATGCTCAGCATCTAGCCATTTAAATATGTACAGCAAATGTTAGCAGAACAGAGAAAAGAAACAGGTGGCAGTACAATTATAGTAGTGGGACTTAGTACCTCACTTTCCACAATGAATAAATAATCAGGCATCTCAATACACAGTGGGCCTACAGTAAGCAAAATGGACCGACAAACAGATAGCGTCTCCCAACCGATTAAACTCTAAAAGAAGTTACTAGGAAGAAAACAAATAAGCTGATTAGAACCCCGAAAAAGTACTTGAATACTCATTTCTCCAAAGAAGACATAAACAGCCAAAGGTATGTGGAAAATTGCCCAACAACATTAGCTATCCAGAAAATGTCAGCTACAATCCAAATGAGAGATGATCTCACCCTTGTTAAAATGGCCATTAATAAAAAGACAATGATAACCAGTGTTGGTGAAGGTGTGGACAAAAGGAGCCCCAGTACACTGTTAATGGAGGTAGAAACCAGTATATTTATATAAGGGTTTGTTCACTGTATAAAGTTTTCTGGCAATAAATTAGAACGCCATTATGGACAACAGTATGGAGGGTCCTCAGAACTTAAACTGATCCAGCAGGGCCATCGCTAGACATGTATCCAGAGGGTATGAGGTCAAAAGGTTGAACAGCTATCAACTTCTATGTTTATTTTGAATTGTTCTTGATGACTAAGATATAGAATCAACCTAAGTGCCTACTGATAGATGAAGACATGAAGAAAATGTAATACATATAGAACAGTGGAATACTAATCAGCCTTAAGAAAGAAATCCTGTCATTTAAAACCATGTGAAACAACCTAGAAGACATTATGTTTGGTGAAACAAGCCAGGCACAGGAAGATCTATACCACAATATCTCACTTGCAGGCAGAATCGTAAAGGTTCAATTCATGGAAGCAAGGAATAAACTTGTGATTACCAGATACACTGGGCTGGGGGGGTTGGGGAGATACTAAATATAAAATTTAAGGTAGTAGAAATAAGTTCAAGACATCTATTATATACTGCGTTGTGGCTATGATTAATAACAATATACTATATTCTTAAATTGCTAAAGGAATACATTTTAAGCATCCTCACTACAAACACTGATGGAAATATAAGGAGATGCATATGATAATTAATTTAATTTACTTCAGGGTTTTCTTGTGTGTACTGGGAATCGAACTCAGGACCTCACACTTGCCAAGCAGGTACTGTGCCACTGTGCTATATCCCCAGCCAAATTTACTTATTTCATAATACATACATAGGTCAAAACCTGGTAGTTTATATCACTAATGTATATACTGAGTTGTTAATTTAAAAATAAATATAACTTGGTTCACAGAAATTTTTGAACTTCTGAACTAACATATTCTTGTACAAGCCTTTTATAGACATATTTTTATAGCTTTTAAACATATATCTTAGAGCTACAATGCACAGGACAGACGCACTGTATCATCTCATGATTAGGGTATCAGGCTTGACCCTAGTCCCAGCATGCAAGTGTTGGTGTTCTATAGACATGATGCAGTAACTCAATGCAACTTTGCACTTCTTTGAAGACTGATGACATATAACACTTTTTGTGCAGTTATTGTGAAGTGTTTTCCAGTTTTCTGCTTGTCTTTTAGTTGAGTGATTTTATGGTCACATTGGGGGCAATTACAGATTCTGAATATAAGACTTTCATGTTCATTTTCTCACTGGCATATTTTGATGAGCAGAAGTTTTGATTGTGATGAAGTTCAGATTAACAATATTTTTCTTTCAGGGTTTGTGTCTTTTTAATTTTCAGGAACTTCTTCCCAACCTGAGCTTATGAACATAATACTTTGTTCTTTCTTCGGGAAGCTTTATGATTTGGTATATGCTATTTAATTCTATAACCCATTTCAAACGTATGCATGTAAAGAATGATTTAAGAGTTTCCTACACAGATGTCTTATTGTTCCAGCGGCATTTTAAAAAAGATGTTTATTTCCCAATTGAAACTCCATTGCATTTTTCATACATTAACTGATGACTCGTATGTGTGTATCTACTTTGAGGCCCTATTCTTTTCCAGCGATTTATATGTATTGCATTCCAAAACCACGTCATGTTCTTTCTGTCAGCATTATATTAAACCTTTAAACCAGGTAATATAAGTCTTTGTTAATTTTGAAAACTAGCTATTCCATCCACTTAGCATCTTCACACAACTTTCAGAAGTAGCTTGCCTATTCCTTCAAAGTAGGCTATAGGAGTTTCCATATCAAGGAAGTCTAAAAAGCAATATTAAACTATCTCATCTGAAAATGGAGTGTATTTACACATAATTTAGAAGTTAGTAGTGACTACTGAACAATGTGTTGGGAGTTGCAGAAGCTGGAGAATAATCACATGTGCAGGATGAAACCAGCCCATGAACACAGGAATTGCACCGAGAAAACAAGCCATCGTAACTTGTTAACTGGTTGCTGGGCAGCGAGGCAGAAATTAACCAACATCTCCAGGGTATTAATAAACACTACTGTTTTGGGGCAGTTCTCCTTCTCCGCTCAGGAGAGAGAACCTCCACCTGATCCCAGGTTTTTGTCTCTTGTCTATTTTTTTCCCTCATTCTCACCTTCCCGGGATATAGCAAGAACCCAGCGGACCCTTGCACAATGTACAATGTACATCACTACACACTGCCTTCTGCCTTTCTTCACGAGAGATGCAAACCTCGTAAGGAGTCCACCCTTAGCAATTAGCACATAATCCCTGGGGAAAGGATTTACTCTCAAGCTTTACTACTTACCAGCTGCATATCACGTGATGAATTACTCTCTCATCCGGTGTTCCAGTTTTTACATTTGTAAAATGAAGATAACAAAATGTCATAAAATCGTTTGAGGATTGAAGGACCTAATTCACACGACACTCTTAGAGTAGGGGCTGACAGAGTGTGCGCTCACAATAAATGTCAGCTGGTACTCTAATATTTTTATTCTTATCCCACAGTTTATGGGAATGGCACCATTGAAACCATGACACAGATGCTTATCTCCTGAGTCATAAGAGCTGTCAAAGGTGCGCCTAGCAGCTTCGCAGTGGTAACAACACTTTTAGACCTTTCGCATGAAGCCTAACACTCTTCAGGATGACTACATCACTGCTCTCAAAAGCTCTTCAGCATCTCATATTTAAAAACATGAAGGTTATTATTCGACATCACAGCTCATACTCTCCTGTTCTTCAAGTACTGTTTTAAAAAACCCTTCTTCTGATCCCTAAATCCAATAAAGCCAGGCACTCTGAGAGGGCTTAGCAGCAGCAGCAGCTGGCTAATCACTGTGTGCTCTTGAAGCCATGTAGCCCCGTTGAGTCTCATTCAACTCTGGGTAAAATAATAGCTGTGCTAATAAAGAATAGCATCAGATACAAAAGCATTGGGAAGAAATGACGAGTATCTGAAAAGGTGCCAAAACCAAAAACCCTGCCTTGGGTAAAGAGGAACCAGTGAATTTGTAAACACAGAAGTTGTCAACATTACTCCATACTGCTTTGTAAATTGTAAAACGCCTGTGATGAAGTTGTGCCAAAAGCAAGCATTTCAAAGTAACAGTTTACATTGTGTCTCTCCATGCATTGACTGTATTTATGGTATCATGCAAGTAAGTATCCCAGAAATACCAGTGGGCTAGATTTTCCCAGCTGTACATCTCTCTCTGTGAACATAGCTTATATTTCCTTCCCATTAAGATACTTGAAAGAGAGCTTTATGGAAAAATGGCTATTCAAGAGGACTGGATGACAGAATACCCGCTGTTTTGATGAAACAGAGGAATTTCCAAAAGGATCCATTACATGTTCAGAAAAATTAAACTATCTCTATAAAAAATAACAGAATTCCAAACATTTTCTAGTTTTGCAAAAGTTTCAGGTCCTTTCAATCAGGTTCATAATTTAATGAAGTAATTCCAAATAAGGTAAGGCTACCATATTCTTCCCTGTGGGTTTTAAACTTTCAATGTCTAACTTCCACTGTTCTTGGGGGAAAGAAGACTGAGGTAGGTGTCTGAAGTCTTAATGGTAGTGCTGCTCTGCAGTGTGAACGTGGCCGAGTCAGCAGAACTTCTCTAGGCCTCTAATAAATTCATTTCTGAAATAAGAACAATAAAGCCCTATACTAGCATTTTCACAAGTAACTATGAGTTTCAGCTGAAAAGTGCAGGCCTGCAAGAAGTAAGAAGTGCAGATGTGGAACCGGTGCACACATGGAAACAGGCCCTGGACCGAGACCAGCACCAAGACGTAAGTGGCCACTCAGTGAATATTTCTCCGGTGAATGATTGCCCTTCTGTTAAATGACTTACCTCTAAGATTTGAGAAAAATGGGATGAAGTTATTTCTGTATTCTGCTCTCTGATATCTTCACAAAGTCAGTGAAACTATGAGACAATTGCTCAAATAATGTGGATCTAAAAGTCAATTGCTGTCCAAAAGAGGAGTTTTCTGTGCTTGAATTAATTTTTTTCCATAGATTTAAATTAAATACTAAACCACCCACTTAACTTTTTCAGTGGTTTAATATCAACATAACTAAGATCAAAACAATGAGAAACTGGATCCAATAAAATAAGGGCAGAGTGTCTCTCCAGAAGTACTACAACCAGTTAAAAGACAAGGATATGAACAAAGAAACAAGACATACTAGTACAAACAAAAATGAAAATAAAAAAGAGAGAAACCCAGAGAGGAATTCCTAGATAAAGGGGCCAAAGGCAGATGATCGCGTATAATTACCAAAAGTTCCAGAAAACTGACTAGAATGTCCACTACGCAACTAGTGATGATCCTAGGCTCAGCAAGCTCCGATCAACTGTGCAGACAGCAACAGTTAGATAAAAATGAAAGTGGTGGCCAGATATTTGGGCTGGGAAATAAAATTTCTGTAAGAAGCGAGGACAAAATGGGCCAAGATACTGAAGAAATATGGTGTGTAGCAAGAAAGACGATCACTAAGGCCCAATATAGCAACTCACGCTTAGAAAACGAGAACAGAATTGACGCTGAGCTGACCTGAGGCTGGTGTGCGGGGGTCACGGCCACCTATGGAGCCCTTTCAGTGTGGTGCAGCATCACCCTCTGGGGTAAGAACAGTGACAGTCCCAGAGGGGCCTCAGCCCAGCTTACAGCAAAGACCGGCCATGACAGCCCTGACAGGCTTTTCCAAATGACTTGCGGAATCATCTGGACAAGACCATCTCCTGTGATTGTAGGAAGACAAGAGAGGAGCAGGAAATAATCGCGATGTTTTTCTCTAAGTATCAGAGGAAAAGTCATGAATAGCTGTTTCCTAGTGGGTAAATTAAAGTTTCCCATTTTTTCAGCTTCATTCTGAAGAATAAGTTTACTAGAAGCTAACAATAGCACCCATATTTTCAGAGGCTCCTATGCACAAGTTACTCAGCAACAAGTTAAATGACTATACCACCAAATATTATTGTTCACATATCTGCTAAATATTTATTAAATATCTTCAGAGAGGCACCATGGGTTTAAGAACATGAATTCAGGAATTTGAAAGCCTACATACCAAGATCCACTACTCACTAATTTTATGACCTTGAAGAAATTATGTAACTATGCCTTAGTTTTGCAGTCCATAAGATTAGGTTGACAAGTATAAATGCCTCAATAAAATATTTTTGGGAATAATATATGTAAGGTACTTAGAATAGCACCAGGCATGCAGTAAGCACTTTACCTGTTGGTTACCATTGCTGTTATTATATGTCCAAAATATATTCAAGAAATATTTATTGTCTTTGAGCTAGAAGTCACAGGCAGGATTCCGTGAAAGGAGACAATGAGATAGTGTTTGGTGTGTAGGATATTTACCAGGACTAAACAGAACTGAAAAGCATGAGAAGGAAAAAGGACTGAGTAGAAGTTGAAATTCAGTCCAGTACCAACAAAGCTTTGGGCAGTCTACTAGGAAGCTCTAAAGTCTACACAGACCTAAAACTTGTGTCCCCATAAACTGAAATTGTCAAGCTGTTGTGTCCCATGACTAATGAGTAGATGAGAAGCAAGTCTGTAATTAAAGAAATATCTTGGCCTACACCATAAGTTTAAGTACTTAAAATTACAAATACATTAACAAACATAAAATACGATCAATTCTACTCTACCTTGACAAAGAGAATGGAACAACCTGGAAGGTCAGGCTGTAAGTTAGAATTCTCAAGTGCCTCAGACTTCTCCCCAGGGCAGTGACGGCTTTCGGTGATAGCAAACAGGTGGCTACTGCGTATGTGCCATACGTTCACCACCACTGCCCGAGAGCACAGGCATAAGGGACAGCTGAATTCTGGACCACAGGCCACAGCCCCTTCCTCTTCTATTCCTTGTTCCACCTAAAATGGGAGGGCCTCAAATTGTAGACGTGAACTCCCTGTTCATATCCAAGTTGAAAAAAGTGGTGTGGTCCTTTGTCCACTCTTAGCTTATGGATGCACATAGTGGCTATCCTACCTGCCCTAAAGAAGGCAGAGTTAGGACAGAAGGCCCACAAATGCCTTCAAAGTGGGCTGAAGTATACAGAAACAAGGATTTCCAGATTCCCTGCAACAGAAAGAGGTGCACAGGGCCCTGTGGGCCTAGTGGATTACACAGACTTAAAGAGGAGCGCAGCCTGAGGGAGGTGCAGTTCTCCTTCATGCCTGAGGAGGCGCTGTGTGCACAACAGGGCAGTGAGTTTGACCCACGAGTTCCTCACCGGAGTGCCACATGTAACATCTTTGTGGCCCTAAGATAAGGTGGTGCTTTTAAAAGCATTATCTAAGCTATAAAACAGTGTTGAGATGCTGGTAGCTTTTGTAATGTCATCTATAGAGAAAAACAATTCCCCATTAAAAGGTGAGTAAAGTCCTTGTCTTTTGTTTGCTTGATCTGGTCTGTTCTGGTCTGGTCTGGTCTGGTTTGGTTTGGCTTCAAGACAGAGTCTTGTTGTGTACTTCAGTTCAGGCTGGCCTTGAACTTATTATGTGGTCCAGGCTGGCTCTGATTTCAAAGAGATGAGTAGAGTATTTCTGCACTCCTTCAGATTTCAAACAATGAAAAGGGTACGGGGAGCCCAAGAGTTTTAGGCTGAAATAGTGGCAGGAATGAAAACATGAACGCGGGGAATCACTGCGTGTCCTACAAATAGGAAGCAGTCCAGGCGTCCTGCGCTGGAGAGACTTTACTCCAGGCAGTGTGGCTTACGTGTGACTGGAAAGCTGGTCCGAGCAGAGACCGGAAGGACGAGTGCAAGTGGCCGTTTGGGTAGATGGAGAGTCGGTGAATTTCAGTCTCGGAAATATTACCAAGATGCAATTAAATTAGGTCAGGTTATATTTTCAGTTGCTGATTTTTTGCATGCACCCAAGCATCAAAACATAGTTAATTAGTTTAAACATTACTCTAAACATTATTCCTCAGTGCTTTGCATAAGAGGCATTTCTCAAGAACAGACACAGTAGTAAGTCTTTTGCCGTATTTATTTTTTCTCTTCCTTTTTCCTTTTTCTGCTTTGTGAGGATACTAGGCCTAGGTTCAGTTCAGAAGCTACTAAATATGTGACTTTAGAAAGTTATTTCAAAAATCTGAATTTCAACTCTGTCTTTCACAAAATAAAGATAATCATGCTCATATTACATATTTCACTGAGCTCTATTGTAATTGCTAAAATTTGTTATTCATTGGGGCACCGCTTCCACCTCCAGTTGTCCTTGCATTCTCCTGGTGCCACTTTCCTGTCTCCCTGCTAAGGACAAGACAGCATGGGTTTCCTTGTTTTCTTATTGTTCTCAAATTCTTGGAGAAAAATGCGAAGATGAAAACGTAATGACTTATAAACAAATGCCGGGCAAGAGACTGTAGAGTTGGAGGTAAAGAAATTCGAATTTCTTGGGTCAAACATTGTGAGGTTATGAGCTGCATTTGCACTGAAGTTTTACCTGTGCTATGATTACAAATCATTCCTCCTGAATGAAATCAATAAAATGTCAGAGTATTTTACTTGATGCGTTGAGTATCTGTCAAAATACTCAATTGGCGAGTAATCTTCATCTTACATAAACTCTTCCAATATTCTGCCTGTTATTTCTTCCTGGCACTAACTTATGAAATAGTTCAGTCTGCTACACTGCTCTTACTTAACCATATCCCCTTCAAAGGAAGGTCTGTGGCTTACGGACTCTTGTGACTACCACAGCTTAGCACATCTCCTTGCCAGGTACATGTAAGTAACAATTAGGTGCTGAATAAATTCTTGGAAAATTCTTTCCACAATAAGTGCACAAGTCAATATGTAAGTGTTAACTCCTTCCAGAAACTATGATAGGTAATTGTAACATAGCAGAAGCTGCAATGGTTAAAACAGAAGGAAAAAGGGATATGAGAGACTCATCTCGATTAGGGAGATCTCTTAAGGGGGAAGACTGTTCCGCAGATGCTGGATGAGGAAGCTCTGGGCAAACAGCTAGAAAGGAGATGGAGGCAGGCTAAGCAGACAGCACAGGGAGAGAGTGCTTGGTAACTCATTTCTGTACATGGAATCCAGTGGGGCAAAGATAATCAAATACGACTTTAGAGTAGCAGGGCATGTTGCTAGAAAGGGAGACTGACCCCTGACTTAGAAGATGTTACATGACATGTGGAAAGTTAAAGTTTTAGGTATGGTCAGTCAGGGAGAAGCTTTTGAAGCATTTAAGGCAGAATAATCAAAGGGTTGACCTGTGGGTCAAGCTGGCTGTTCTCTAGGATGTGAATTTCAGGAGGAAGCAACTACAATAGAGAAGGCAATGATTTCATCAAAAATAAAGTAGAGCTGGGTGTGGTGGCACATGCCTGTAATCACAGTACTATGGAGACAGAGGCAGGAGGATCCCAACAAGTCTGAGGCCACTCTGCACTACATAGTGAATTCAAGGTCAGCCTGAGTGGCATAGTGAGGCCCTGTCTCAAAAAAAACAATTAATTAGTTAATTAATTAATTAAAATAAAGTGGAAGTAGGTTTATAGATAAAACGTACTTTTTTGGACATAGTAAATTTAAAGGCAGGTCATACTGGTGGGAGTAACAATGACCAGTCGGCTACGCTGCGCTTAGGCTTGGGTCAGATCAGGTTTATCCTTGTAGCTTTATGAGCAAACAGATAAGAGCTGAATGCTTGGGAGTTAAGAAAACTCCCCCGGGAAATACATCATACAGAAACAGGACAGGATCTAAAGTGGGACGAGGTATAGAAACACCCAGAAAAGAGGAAAAAACAGCAGAAAAATCAGAAAAGAACAGTGACTTAGAAGCCTGGAGTTGGGAAATTTCAAAGACAAGTGATTAACAAATGAAATACGACAGAGAGATTCGCTATCACAAAGACTGGGGAAAATGAGTGGGTTTGGGAATTGGGATGTCCCTGATGACCTTTGCAAGAGAACTTTCGAAAGATTAAAGGTGAAAACCAAATTGCAATGTATTAACAAGTAAGTGAAAAAAAGAGAACATTATGAGACAGTCAGAATATGCTAATGTGAGAGGAAACCAGAGTTTGAATGAAAGGGTGGGGAGGGGAGTGTTTACAGAGAGGGGACGAGGCAGGAGTGCTGCGGACAGGCTCCTCTTTAGGTTAAACGATGCTTCAACATTTTTAAAGGTTGCAGCACTGGAAATAAGAATTTAGTGATTTTCAAAAGTACCTGATCTATATTAAACATATATCCAAAACCTGCACTGTGTTTATACACGATTTTAACGTTCACAGCAGCTCTGTGCATAGTCAATTTTATGAAGAAGGACACTGAATTAGCAGAAAGTAAAAGACACTGTGAATGGTAAGAAGTTAGTAAGAGTTAGTAAGAAGTGGAGGTAGAATCTGAGCCTAGTCTGTCAAACTGCAAGGTTGCATAGTATTCCGCAGTGTCTGTGGAAATAAATGGAGACTGAAGCAATAAAGAGGGGGTGATGGTGATGACTGCCTGAGACTGGAGAGGGCCAAGGGCCCAGGGGAGAGCGGGAGAAGGGCCCCTTCCGGTGGAAGAGAGACCCGTTAGACACCATTTGAAAGTGAGTATGTCTGCAGAGCTGGTGTAAGAATAAGAAAAAGACATTTTCCTTGTTTCTCAGTGTTGTCAGTGACATGATGAAACGTGGGAGGAGAAGCACAGTTACTACGGGGAGGGAACGTTAGGAAGATCCGAAGCACGTGCTGAAAGGAAGGAAGGAGGCCGACCAGGTTCAAGCGGAAGAACAGGAGGCCTTGGACAGGAATGTTAGTCGGCCTGGCTGTAATTAACACCGCGGCCCAGCTTCCCGGTATAAGGAACAGTGACCAAATCTCTTCTGCGCAAAGCCAGGTAGGGAATAGGACAGGCTACCTTGTCGCTAAGGCCTCTCTCTGCTGCAACTCGTCCACGGTACTTTCATAGCGCAAAAGCAGCCACAATGTGTAAATAAACAAGCACCAGTGTGTTCCACCAGGAGCTTATTTATGGACCCTGAAAATTCAACTTCATATAACTTTCATGTGTCTTGAAATATCCTTCTTTTTTGAACTTTTTCAACCATTAAAAAATCACTCTCAGCCTTGCAAGCTGTTGAAAAATAAAACAGGTGTTGGGTCTGATTTGGCCACGTTTGCTGAGCTCTGAACATAGAGCACGGAAGTTGAGCTGTGCTTCGATCGAGGGTGGGAACTTGGCTTATGTGTAGGGCAGAAAATAGGACAGAAGAATAAAGAGTATTGTTGTGCCGGTTATTTGCCCCCTGTTCTCAAATCACCGCCCACCCTTCCTGGCTTTGGTGGGATTCACGTTTTCCTGGTTCCCTGGCCCACTGGGCTAGGTACATTTAGTCAATGGGAGAGTTGACTGGAAGGTGGGGCGGGCAGCAAAATGTTTGAAGCCGTCATTTCTCAGCCTCAAATCCACCACCCTTTTGTATCCCGCTCTGTTATGCTACAGCTGTGACTCTGCAAATGGCTTTTCTCCTTTGACCCTCTAGAGTTTGTAAACAGGGAGCTCTAGAGGGAGGCTGGGAGGCAGAAAAAGAGAGGGAGTTGCTTTCCGTTTGCTTTGTCTTAGAAGTAGAATCACCGCAGAAAGCGTTTTCATTCCTGAGGCGGCAGCTACTTCAGGTAGTAATTGTTCTAAGTTCCAGGTTTCTCCACATCCTCTGGAGCAGTCTTTATCATGGCTCCACAAAAGCTCCGGCACTGGCTGCTGGCTAGCATCAAACCTGCTTAGAGACCCACTTCTAGGGGCTGCAGCAGCAGCCAGGCATCTGCTCTTCAGAGGACCAGCTCCCGGCACTGCACGGTCCTTCCAGTATCCTGGTTCCAACCTCTCGACTTTCCCCCTTGTTGCCCCAGCCCTGGGGTTAGTGGTTGTTTTCTTCAGCTGCTGCTGCACGTGCTCCTTTTCGCATTTCAGTTCTCCAGCACCTGGATGGCCTGTGTTAAATTCCATCTGTTCATTGGTATCATTTCTCTATTTTCTAAATGGACTGTTAGTTACAAATACACCAAGGCTTATTTTATTCTCTTGTTCTGCTCCGAGTGCTCTTTCTGGAGGCAAGTACAGCTCCTCCAAGGCTTTCTGCACATAACCCCTTCATGACCACTGCTCCGCCAAGTGACCCTCACCTCAGCTCTAGTTTGCTCCAATAAACTCTGACTTCTGGACCAAGGGGATGCCGCCCTTTGGCCCTAGATGTAGTCATGACTTTCTACCTCTGCTGATACGTGAGGTGACTCTCCATCCCCTTTGGATTTCCAGCTTAGCCGTCACATGCAATTAATTCTTCACATTAAATTTCATGTGTTTTAAATATTTAGCATGGCTACTGACTGGTCGCTCTTGTCTGTTCTCAGACTGATACAACCAGCAAATGTGAAGTCTCTGTGATTGAGCATAAGATTCAGCCTAGATAGGAAATGGAAACAAGAGCTCTGTTGATTATGAGAAAACACAGAAATCACAGCAACAACAGTCTTCGTGGCATCAGAAAACAGTGCCCTTACAGAGAGGGTGAATTTAAAAGTGTAAGGAACAATTTAAAAGTGTTAGGTAAGAAATGATCACAAATTGGATTTGACATGAAATATGAGAGAAAAAAGAAGAGTCAAGAATGATTCTAAAGCTTTTGGGTTGAGGAGCTGGAAGGAGGGAGTTGCTACCAAGCTGCAGGCGGGGCAGCTGGAACTTAGAACCCATTACTACCTGAAGTAACAAATGCAGGAACAAATGCACCTCAGGAGCAAATGCAATTGCTTACCTAACACTTTTAAATTAACACTTACAGTGTTCTTACAGAGGAGATTTCTGTAAGAAAGAAACATGTTTCTGTTTTACAACGATATAATTTAACAGATTTTTAAATTGAGCTTATTGCAGGAAATTTTATTATGAACTGAGTAAACCAACTCAAGCCCTGAAAGCAAATATGAATATAGTTGCTATCAGCAAAGAGAAGTTGAAATGAACATTAAATTTGTTATTTTCCAGCTTTATCAAACTGCCAGTTAAAACATATTGAGAATACTGCTCCCTGCCCTTCCTAGATGTTGTGCAAATAGCCAGCGTCAGTTGACATATACGAAGTCACATGAATAAGCAGCACCAGACCTCAAAGATATTTCTCTTACCAACTTTTTAAAACCTGAAAGTAAAATTTTTCTGTCAAAATTACTGTGGTTATTTTCACTTTTTAAACTGTCATTTCTTTAAATTCACTGTAGGTTATCACCAAATACTATTAATAAATTATAAAATCAGAACCTATGTGATTTTTTTCATTCTTTAACAGGAAAGGCTTATAGTGATTTTGCATTGCTTGAGAAGTGAAACCAGGTATGTCATTAAATGAAAGCATTCTGCTTCTGACTGCATATTATTCTACCATCATTGACCTATCTGCATTATTAGACAAAGTAGATACGCTGCTCTTCACCAAGCTTCCAGAATACGCCTGTCTCACTCTTTTTCCCTTCATTTTGTATTCTTTCTAGTTCTTTCTTCCCAAACCTCTTCCTATGGATGTGTTCCAAGTTTTAATCGTTAGACCTTTCTCTTTCCTATCTGTACTTAGCCTCTAGGGGGCCTTTTTCAGCTCCTGCTTTTACACGCCGTCCACGTACCTCTGACCACCCCAAGCCACATCTCCCGCCCCTACTTCCCTTCTGAACAGTGTATTCATACACCTAGCTGCCTGGAGGACATTTCCGCTTACATCACTAGTAAACGGACAGTGAACACACCTAGATTGGAGTATGCTGGACCTGCTCCGCCTGCAGCTTGGGAGCAGCAACTCCCTCCTTCCAGCTCCTCAACCCAAAAGCTTTAGAATCTTTCTTGACTCTCCTTTCTCTCTCATATTTCATGTCAAATCCAATCCAATCTCACTGGCTCTATTTTCAAAATACATCTAAAATTCACCCCATCCCATGCTGTTATCATTTCTTACCTAGATTATTGCCGCATCCTTCTACCGGCGCTCCATCCTTCCAAGCTTGCACTCACCTCCCACAATTTTTACTCAACAATTTCTGAAGTGATAATTTGGCTCAAGTTCTCTAATAGATTCTTGTTATGGTCAGCATGCTTGCATGCCTCAATCCCAGAATTTCCATGTTGAATTCTTCATTCTGACGGTGATGGTATTTAAGAAGTGAAACTCTGCAGGTGATTAGTTTGTGAGTGTGGGCCCCTCATGAAGGGAACTACAGTAATGCTTTACAAAAGAGACTCCCAAAAGCTAGCGAGTCCCTTCTGCCGTGTGAACACACAGCAAGATGGCTCCCTTTCCAAACCACAGAGTAGGCTTTCACTAGACACAGAATTGGTCAGTGCCTTGATTTTGGACTTGTCAACCTCCAGAACTGTAGAAATAAACTTCTGTTGTCCTTAAACCACCTAGTGGGTGACACTTTGCTATGGCAGCCCAAATGGACTAAGACAATCCCCACCTCAGAGGGGCAGCTGTGGTCCTTAACAACCACCTGAGGCTGGTGCTTCCCCCTCTTTCCGGTGCAGCTGCACCTTCTCTGGCTTCTTCCCGCTTTGTTCACCCTTTCCCGTCCTACCCGTCTCCTCGTTGTTCCTCTAATACCTTAGACCCTCCTCCCCAAAACTAGTTACAGAGGCATTCTGGTGTGACAAACTCAAAGGTGTATACAATTTAAACATTTTAAAAGAAAAACATTATTGAACTGGTACCCCTGGACCACCAAGCTGAGGTGGCTCATGGCTCCAACACTGCTTTGTGTTTATCCCTTTTGGTGAGGTCCTATTTTTACAAATGGGGTTTGGGTGGTTTTTCTAATAAATAGCCCATGTATCTCAAAAATCCAGGTGAAACAAGAAATGATGATGTCAGTGTTCACATAATTCCAAGGTTTGGGAAGGGGCTGCATTCCCTGTAACATACCTGGTCCATGCGTAAGTAATTGTAGCTATTTAATGAGATATAATAGTTTTTAAATATACCTTTGGAAGTTTTTCAGGTGACTACTAAATTATTTGGAAAAATACTTAAGTTATTTGGAACAACATTAAGCAGAATGAAGAGAAGGGCTAAGTACTTCTTTTAGTCTAGAGGCATCTCTGTGGGCCATCGGCTCCAGGCACTCTCCAAGGTGCAGCCTCCGCGCCGTCTCTCTTCCTGGGCAACTGCTCTTCTACACATCCTATAGTTCATTCCACCACCTCCTTTAAGTCCCTGGTCAAATATCATCTTCACAGAGAGGCTGACTGACCACCATGTTTAAGATAACCCTCTGGTCTTACTTGCCGCATCATAGTTTTCCCCATATCACACGTCACTTTAAGGAAACACAGTTTATTTTTTTGTTGTTATTCTCATGATCATGCCCAAGATGCATGGAAGGGTTTGTCTAATTCACTTTCTGTTATGCTTCAAATGCCTAGATTTTCCTGGCCTGTACATGGTCAATACTCAATAAATATCGGTGCAATAAATATGTTTATTTCAAGATCTACAACAGTGGTTATGCTTAGAATATTCATCTCAAGCTTCATGTACATTTTGGTATTTAGATGAGGTAAGAAGATTTTTCCTTGAATTCTAGGCTCAAGATTTTCATTTACATAATTGAAACATCTTCCTTGTTTAAAAAAAAAATGCTTGTATTCTCTTAGCTTTATTATCCAGGATAGCAAAATCTGATGGAAAATTTGTAGGAGGTGTAGTAAGACTAGAAATATTAACTGGGAATAAAGCCAATATTGGAGGTTTTCTTATGTACAAGTAGTCACCAGTATACCTACAGATCTTCAAAAATGTACAAGCTGCAGTGTTAAAACCTGTAAAACACAAAGACCCAGCCCCATCCTTGGGAAGTACACAGCTGTGAATCTAAATAGTTGCTAATTTAGATGGAAAGTTGTTTGTGCCTTGAGGCCAACAGAGACAGAATGTATTGGGACAAAGAAGAAAGACAAAGACAGAATTTGAAAACTCCAAGTAGAATTCAAGCAAGGATTTAAACAAGGTTTCAAATTCAGAAATGCACAGATTGGGGAGTAGGAGGGGGAAGAATCTTCCAAGGAAAGAAGAGGAGAAATATTGTCAAAGTAATTACAAAGATAAAATAAAATAAGTCTTATTTGGCCAGTTGTGGGTAGATTTATATAACAACCACTAACCATAAATACAAATCTGTAAATCTGCCTTCATTTATTTGGAAGACAATTTTGAATCCTTTTATACTTTCTTTTCTTTAGCGCTTGTGCCAGTCTTGGGTTTATTTGCCCTCAATGACTCTCCTTGTCCTTCTGCTCTGTCTGCAGTGCAAGACTTAAGTCATTCTTCGAATCCAATGTAAATTGACTGAAATTGGCCCAGTGGAGAGCAGGGTGGGAGAATGAGTAGGACAGAGGGAGAAACCAGCCTGTTCTCTCCTCTCTGCCTTGAGCACCACTTCTGGCCTGTGAAATCAGTTCCTTGCTTTCAATTCCCTCTGATGCCAATTAAAGTACTTTGCACTTTCTTGGTTCTACCCTGACTCTGACCAATTCAGTAAGCGTTACTCTGGTTTGTAAGAGCTAAACTGTGTACCCCTCAAATTCCTGTGCTAGAGACCTAATGTCTCCTACCTCAATTTGTAACTATATTTGAAGACAGGGCATTTAAGGGGATGAACAAGGTAAAATGAATGGCCTTAATCCACTATGAATGCTGTTCTGATAAGGAGAGATTAGAGCACCATAGATATAAACACACACAGGAGGAAGGTCATATGGACACAAAAGAAGATGCCGATCTATAATCAGTGAGAGAGACCTCGGAGAAAACTTTTAGTTCTGTCAAAGTGTACTTTCTGTATTCTGTGTTTAATGTGCTGTATTCAGAAAGGCACGTCAATGCTTACAGCAACAAAAAGCCATGGCCTCTCCTAAACTAGGGGGTAGTCTGCTCTGTAATTATGAAAGGTACAGTGGCAAAAGAAAAAAATAACAGCAATATTTAGCTTTTCGTAGTTCTTGTTACGTGAATATACACCCAAATGAAAGATGGGATCGGGCACATTTGACACGGAGAAGGGATTGCTGAGACAAAGGAAAGTAACAGCAGCGACACGCCATCATTCGCATTGTTTTCTCTTCTAACACATCACAATTTGCCATTCGTCCCTCTTTTTCTGCTTGGTTTCTGTCTGATTCACCTATTGTAACCTCACAAGAGCTAGGACTATGTCTGTGTAGCTCACGCTTGCATTCCAGAGGCTCACTCAGCAACTAGTAAATAAATGACACTTCATAATATTTCTTTAGCGAATAGAAGAAGGGAAAAAAAGCAGAAGCATAGATCCTTGCTCTTATATCTTATATGTAAGGTGCTACTGAGAACATAAAATGCATAGATCGATATCTTCCCCTCAGGTATCTTACACTCTACTCAGAGCAAGATGAATACCAGATGTCTGAAAGGAATCAGAGTCCTGCGTGAAGATACTGTATGGCTCAGAAGCACGGAGGGAGAAGAGTAAATGGGATAAAAAATAGAGTCATCGCGGACATGTAGAAAAAGTCAACAAAAGAAGAGACAGGAAAAATGCTACAATTCTTTAGCATCAACTTCTGAATGCTTTTCCACACTGTAAAACCATCAATTTCTCTAATATTCAATTTTATGTCAAAGCACGGCTGTCACAGTGAGTGTTATGCTTTCAATGCTCTCTGTGAAACCAGGGGTCCCCAGGAAGTCTACCATGCACTTCAATGATGACCACCTGCAAAACTCTCCAGGAGATCACCGAATGCCTGGCCTCTGTGGGTCTATTAGCCCATCTGATGAAAAGGAAGAATCTCAGGGCACCTAGTGCTCTGAAGTATGTTGTTCTTGTCCCCTCAGGCTGACTGGAGTGCCCATCTGCCTTGGTTTTCAACAACTGCAAAGAAGCCCAGCATGCAGGGAATGAAATATCTACTGGGTAAGGGAGACTGTCAATTCTTAAAATGCCTGTCAGTTAGAACAATTGCCTCTAAGGATCTGAGATAATTTTTATGCATCATGGCAAAATATTCCACCCTAAGTCCAAACATTTGGCAACTTCCTACAGAGTATAATTCAGTATCATTAAGTTTGATGACTTCCTAATTTTATCCACATTTTTAGATGATTATCACAGAATTTTCATTCCTGGTGCCTGCTTCTTGCCAGATTTTCAGTTTAAAAAGAAGAGAGCAATATGGGTGAATCTCAGTATAAAGATTATTATATTTTAGTACGTATGTATTAAAATAAGTATTCAATAAGTTATGTGTCTATGCTTTTATGTAATGACAGTAACTACCAAGATAACAGTTTTAACAGTAGTTTTGGGGAATACAAGTAAGTCATTTCATCATTTCAGTTTATTTCATTTAGAAATGATAGGAAGAAGACAGAAATAGGAATAGAAAATCTGCTTTAAATTATAAAACATATTTTTCTGCTGCTTTTTTCTCCACAAAATTGAACATATGCTTCCTTAAGCTGCATAAAAATCAGTGAAATGCCAGACTCTAGTCTCCTGAAGGATAGCTCATCCAGGCAGCACTTAGCCACTTTAATACTTTCAGAAGATTTCTAGAGTCATCAAGAAACTTTTAAGAAACTTTGCTATTAATTATAGTCTCATTACCTGAAACAAATTAGTACATGCTCCAAAGTAGTCAAGAATAAGAGAAGAGGTGCCCCAGGATCAACTAAAAATATATTAAGTATGTTGTTCATTTTATCAAGAATGTTTTTAGGTTCTTGTAAGTATGACTCCAAGAGCCTTAGAGGAGCCATACAATATTTTGATGTCCTTCCTAGAATTCCCTTTAAAAGTTCTAATTATTCCACAGGAACCCTAGTTCTATCCATGCCTACAATAGGAGTGATGGCTCTGGAGAAGTCCCCTAGAGTTCATCTTGCCAGTTTCAGGATGACTGCAGGATGATGCAAATGCCAAACACATACTCTGTTTTCCCTAAATGTGATAAAATTTTACAGTTGGTTGGGGTTGCCAACTGTCAAACAAAGCGATACTTATTAAATGGCTTTGTATGCCTGGAATGACGTGACTTGTGAGTGACGAGCACAGAAAGGGGCTGCTTTCACAGGGCTGTCAGTCCAGCAGAGATGGGGTACACCGAACAATGGGTTCAAATGTGATGTGTGCTAATAAGGACAGGGAGAAGGTGCACTGGGAGATGATAGTGACACAATTTGCCTCCTATTACGTCACTTGGACAAAGGGTAAAGATTTTCTTGAGGAAGGAAAATGAGCTGAAATTACTTTGGAAAAGAAATGATAACATGAGGAAGGAAGGATGTTGAGGAGAGCGAACCAGCATGTGGTCCAAGACCACAAGAGCAAATTAATAGATCTGGGACAGCCCAGCAGGGGACAGAGGGTCCGTATTCAGGGTTTCAAGAGAACAGAACTTGAATCATCCTTCCATGGAATACAAAGTGGGAGCCTCAGTTTCACCTATCACCACTGTTTTGCAAATCGTTGGAATGAGACACGCTGATGACTGGAATGAGGTGGCGAAGGCTGCGCCTAGATCAGGACAGCGTGTTACCGTTCCTTCTCACAGACAGAATGTGACGCAGAATTCCACGACAGGATGTAGGCAACCCAAAAAATGTCCATCACCACCCTACTCCCAAGACAAGTCTCACCCAACTGCCACCACAAGCTGCCTAGCTGCTGCCTCAATAAAGTTGGAAATCCTAATACCTTACAGAACTAAAGAACAATTCAGGGGCTTTTTTTCAGTAAATACCACCAAAATGATTATTTCTTCAACATTATTTTATTTCCATTAACTTTAAAAAGTCACATTTGGTTAGACAACATTTTTTTTTTAAAGAGAAAAAACCAATAACAACAGTGAAGACAAAAGCAAAACAACACAAAAACAATAAAAATGGTACAGGATTTCAAAACCAGATGATAGGAATTAAAAATAGTTGTTATATTACACATTGTTATCTTCAAGAAAGTGGCTCAGATTACCAAATATACAGCATTTTTAAAAAATTTACATTTTATTCCAGGGGAGTTTCTTTAGAGATTACCTTTACACTTAAAACACAGGTAAGAGAGATGACTTGCTGAAGATCTAAAGCCAACTAGAATGGGAGATGGAACTAAAATCTTTATAGTTATTGAATGTTCTTTTCATAAATACATTGAGTTATGAGGATATTTATATATTGTTACATCTCCAGCAAATATGATAATGATGGAATATAGACCAGCAACCATAAACAGCAAATTAGTATTTGTCATGTTATTAGTCAGAATTCTGGTATGGTAACAACAGTAAGTTTCCAATATAGTGAGACTGATCTTTATATTAAAAGTAATCATAAGATACTGGGTTTGAGTCACAGATTTGCAGTGACAGTAACCACAGACTACAAGAACCTAACAGCATATCATTACAGCAAAACGTATTTAAATATAACTCAAACAAGGACTCATTGACAATAACACTGGGTTTTCCAACCGCATTCTCAACTCCAAGCTCTGCAGCTTCTTTTTCTGTTTAGGTGATACACGCAAACAATACGTGGGCACACACAGAGTGCAAGGAAACCTTCCTATCACTGCACTTCAACACACTTGCTGTTCTTAAAGTGTGCACAGGCATTTCATGGAAGTCCATCAGGAAAACCCTGTGTAGGAACACTTTACTGACCACAGGCGAGTTCAGATGTCCATCAGGGGAAGGACACAGGCACTGGCTCTCCTCAGTGTTAGCACTACCACAGCCACCTCCTGTACAGAGGATTTGCCTCATGCAAGACACAGCATCAAGACCTTTAACTCCCCAGTACCTCTTCTTCTTCAGCCAGGTAAGCAGTTGTAGAGTAAATGGTGGACACAGTCAAAAGAGTGACTCGTTTCATCTGCATGAGAAGCTATTTTGCTCACTTAGCAACAATGAACCAAAGCCAGCTTTGAAATGAAACACTTCCCTCCCAAATCCCATCACACACACACACACACAAAGAAAAGATTCAACACTTGGATTTTTTTCATTCTCTCAAAAAAAAAACAAAAAAAGCTGGGGTCAGCAGATATGAGCACCTTTTATGTTCTGTACATTCAGAGTAAGTATCCAATGCAACTTGCCATGATAACTAAATTTATTATTAACTGTGTATTTCATGATGTTAGTGACAATATGTTAATGTGATTTTTCACGTCCTCCTGCAGTGAACAGATGGCTCCTTTTACTTTACTTTCCACATCAAGTGTGATTATTTCTTGGTGCCAAAAGCCACCTGCCGCTCTACGGTCTCCAGTCTAATTTTTTATGTTGGTAAAACACAGCAGGACTTGTTATCAGTTGGATGGCATCTTAATAAAAAGAGACATGCCAACATATTGACATCATGTTCAAGGGGAAATTTCAGCCCCTTTAAACCCCTAACCCTCTTCCCTACCCCCTTTCAAAAAGTGAGAGAAGAAAACTAACTAAATAAATAAATAAATGCAAAGATCCCACCAGTTTCAAGATGTTTGATTACAATTGTTGGGCCTAGAGCCAAGATGCTGAATTGGCCTCCCTTTGTTCCTAAAACCAGGCACCTCACTCAGGGGCTCTGATCTTTCATCCTGTGTAATGATAATTAGCTGTAACATATTCCAAAGTCAAATGTAAGCAGGAATACATTAACATTGAGATCAGTGTGAGGGCAATTTTCACTGGGAAAATGACAAAGAACATTAGCACACACACATACACTCTCAAAAATTTCAAGATTTGAACATTTATAAAAATCACTTTCAGACCTAAGAGTATGTAGCTCATTGGCTTGTTGGTCATGAGTGCTTATCTCAGATGCTATGGCTTCCTAACGCAGAAGCAGTGACTCCCATAGCCTATGCCTAACAGAGAAAACATGAGTAATACACCACAGTACCTTGCTCTAATTTTTCCATTCTTCATTAGAACAAAGAGGAATAGTATGCTAAGTGATTTGTGGTATAAGAAGAGGTCTTCCAGGAGATTGGTTAGCACGGCTCTCAACAGCTGGTCCAGCACATTTGGGAACAGCATGCAGAAAAATGCATCAGTGTTTTGAAGATTACCAACTGGGATGATTCATTGGTTATGACACAGTCCAGAAATTCAAATTTCCTAGCCACAACTATAAAATACATGCTCTTACTATTAGGCTGCATACTCTTAAATTCAAAAATAATAATGAGATAGACTTTTCCTCTGATTCCCACTCGAGATTTTTTTTTAAAAAGTGTTAACATTATTGCATCTATGAAATTTCTAGTTGAAAGCCAAGGAGTTAAACACACAGCTGGTTTCCTAGGATTTACAAAAGTTTATAAAAGGCAGAAGAAAATGTCTATAATTAAAGTACAAATAATGGTTTCCTTGGGATGAACAACTATAACTAGATTACTATAGAACTTCTCAAATCAATGTAAATTTGGCAGTGACAATTTTATGCCTTTCAACTATCTGCTCAAAGGACCCTGTATGAAACAGATTTCTACTAAATGTGTTAGCAGACTGATCATCTTTGGGGGAGGGTTGCAGATTGATCAGTCTGGATTTTGAACCTAGTGTCTCCGCACTGAGTTACATCCTACCAATTATATTTTTGTTTCAAAACAGGCTGTCCCTAACATGTCCAAGTGTGATTAAATTTAGAGTCCTCCTCTCTTAGCCTTCCAAGCAGTGGGGTTATAGGAGTGCAGCACCGTACCTGGCTTTATTGGCTTTTTATCAACATTATATTTTAGCAGCTACTCTAGTTTGCATGTTGACCTATGTGTCAAAGACTGGTCCTCGAGGTGGTGCTATTGGGAGGCAGTGGAACTTCTAGAAGGTGGGGTACAGTGGGAAGCCCTTGTGCTTCATGGGATCTTGGCTTCTTCCTTTGTCCTCTATTTTCCTGGTCATGAGGGGAGCAGTTTGCTCTATCATGTACACCCCACCATTTCATCCAATAGACCCAGCGAAGTTCCAAAGCAGTACATCTTCTTGGTCATGGACCAGAATCACCAAAACGAAGCCAAAACAAATATTTTTTTCTATTAATAAGTTGTTTCAGCTATTTTGTATTAGTGATAGAAAGCTGACTGATACACCAACATCTTATTCTGAGAACTTTCAAGCCTATAGAAAATTTGAAAGAACTTTACCCCAAAGCATTGTATCTACCATTTAAATCACACAATTAACATTTTGTTGTAATTTTGTTATATGTTTCCATCTACCTATCCCTGCATATATTCAGCAATCCAATTGAATATATTAAACTATAAAATCAATAACCAACCATCCATCCAAAAAGCAAAAGTAGAATTTTTTCACTTTATCAAAATTACTTAATGAAATGACCAATGGTATTCATTTTTGCATCCAACAAATATTTCTGGTGTTCCTGGTTTTAGTCAGGTTAAATACATAAAATTTATTAAAACAGCCCAGGCCACTTTTCTCATTGAATTTACAATGTAGTAGGCTCTTTTTTATTTGTAGTGACAAAGAAAAAAAAATAATCAAAAAGCTACTCTCTAAAACATGATATGTATAAGAGATACGTCAATCAAGATATAGCAGATTTAGCTGTTACTGTTCTTAATTTAAAGGTTCTAGGCTGGGAGTGGTGGCATACATGTGTAATTCTAGCACTTGGGAGGCTGAGGCAAGAGGATCACTGCAAGTTCAAGGCCAGCCGAGGCTACAAAGTGAGTTCAAGCCCAGCCTGAACTACATAGTAAAGCCCTGTCTCAAAAAGACCCCCCCAAAAAATAGTTGTAATAATAACAAATGGATGATGTTTTATGCACTATTATATTATTGCTTATAATAAAATCCATAAATAGTAAACTCTGAAAATATATTTGGCAAATGATTGAATAAATTTTAAACCTCATAATGTGGACATTATTTACAAGGTTTTATATTGAGAAGTAGTTACACTCTAGAAGAGTAACTTTAAAGGCAAATAAATAATATATAAATTCAATTAGATTAACAAACGTTTTTAACATCCTATACGAAGAAAATATTTTTGAATATAATAGTCTAAGGATTTGGTAATGCTTGTAAACAGTATGTTAAGCTTTAACACATTTGCATTTGTATAAAATACAAATTAAATAATTTTCATGTAAAGTTAAATGGCTCCACAAATAAGGGAATGCCAAAAAGTATTTCAAAGGCACTGAAATTAGAATATGAGGAAGCAACTGTGGACTGATCAAGTTTTGTTTGTTTTTAAGTATAGGAAAATACTAGTGTAGTTTAGTTCTCTAGTTTTCTGTTCATTTGTTTAAAGCGTTGTCTGTCTACTTTGGATTTGTGTGCTTTGATTAAATCCACCAATAGTTTGCAATTACACTAAGAAACTAAATCAATTTATCAGCTTTCTAAACTAAATTTAGGCAGGGGGTGGTGGTGCACATCTGTAATCACAGCATTGGGAAGGCTGAGGCAGGAGGATCATTGCAAGCTCAAGACCAGCTTGGGCTAGACCAGCTTGGGCTACAAAGTAAGCTCAAGGCCAGCCTGAACTGCATAGTGAGACCCTATCTCAAAAAGACAAAAAGATAAAAAATAAAATACTAAATTTAGCCACTTATTACCTGATTGTTTAGTTGCTATCATTATTATCAGGGAAACTACTATGTAAGTTAGTAATGTATAAATGATATACTTGTGTTAAAAACAAATTGCTTTAAAATAAGTATTCCCAGACTTACAAACCAATGCAATTGGGAACATTTGTTTGCACATATTGATGTAATAGGGAAGACAGGTTATAGAAACACTGGGTTAAATCTTTTTCATTTGTAGATTAACCTATACATGTCATGTTTACTACTGTCAAATACTTGAGAATAAAAAAATTTAAAACAATTTAAATTCAATATGTTCTATGACACAGTGTGACAAACTGATGTAGTAGTACCTCTCCAAATTTTTGTTTAGAAAA
>PVLD010023312.1:0-27651 GCA_004027595.1 Dinomys branickii | reverse complement strand
AAAGAGACAAAAATGTATGTATGTATATATGAATATACATATATGCAGGAGGGCTAACATGGTTCTACTATTGTATTATATCACTTAATGCTAAGGAATAATTGATGACGGGTTATTTGATCAATCTTGTATGTCTGTATGTGTTATCCTGAACACACACTTCGAAGATACCAATATGCAAAGCAGCAACTATTGGTGGTTTTTGTTGTTGTTGTTGTTGTTGTTATTGTTGTTTGCCTGTTTTGTTTTTTGTCTTTGGATTTTTGGTATTTGTGTTTTTTCTGTTGTTGAGAGGATTAATTGTCTGACTTATTTTGCATGTGTGTATATGGGTTCATATATTTACACTTCAAAGATATCAATGGATAAAGAAATAACCACTGTTGAAACCATGTCACCTTGTCTATAGATTAGTTGTGATTGTACTATTTTTTTATGCTAAATGGTGTCTGTTTGTTAAAAAAAAAAAAGTATTTATCATAATACACCTCACTAGCTGAAGTGAAAGCATTCATAGGTCTGCAGTACTTAGCAAGGATTTCTCATGGTGATCATAGGAATGTAAAAGACTTACTGAGAAATGGTGGATCAAAATAATGGCATAAAAATTTATTCCCTTGTAGATGAGAAGACATGATGCTTTCAGTTTAGATATTTATCCTGGAACTCAGCCATCAGGTCCTTATTCATTTAGTAATAAACCAAATAATGTTGTGAATAGACTTGTTGCTCCTATCTCCCAAACTAATGGGAATGTGACATTTGACAATTGTTTTACCAGTTTCCAATTGATGTTACATTTGCTAACAGAGTACAAGTTGAACAACACAGAAACTGAACATAGCAACAAAGAAATTCCAACTGAAATGTTTCAACTTCAAAACAGAATTACATGGTATAATCTTTGGATTTTAGAAAGATATAACATTGGCCTCATATATGGCAAAGAAAAACAAACTGATACTGCTGATGTCAACATTTCACCATGATGGAAATATTGATAGGGAAATCTTGAGAAAACAGAAGCCTAAAATGAGAACTTTCTACACCAAAACCAAAGGTGGGTGTTGAGTTATGCAGGCAACTATGATGTCACTTGAAACACAAAGCATTGACCAGTGGTTGCAGTTTACTCTGTCCTAAACGTATGTGGCATAAATAGCTTGATAGCTTACAAAGAAAATAACAAGTGAAAAGTATCACAGAGATTTTCTTAAGAGGATTGGGACTGAAGCTCATAAGAGATCATTTATAGCAGAGGAAAACTAAAATGTTTGAGACCAGGGAACTATGCAAAGGAATTGTGGAGCACACTGGTGAGCTGACAGGGAACAGGCAGGTGCAGCATCACAAAGACCTACTATAACAACAGGAAAACAAAAAAATGTCAACTGTGCCCTACAGGAAAGGACAGGAAAACCAAACACACATGCTACGAGTTTAAGCAATAGTGTATAGAACGTGCAACTGTCACGTATGAAGACTGCCTTGGATGTGACAGTTGAAGCAAAGCTTATTTCTGTGGTAGGCTTTTGTTTTCATTTACACTGTAGCTCACATAGCTTTTTATTTTTGACATTGTCGTTTACATTTGGTAAGCAAGTAAAAGCTGATGTGAAAAGGTTGATGTCTATTCTAAGCACTCATTACATACTTGATATTTTATTTTATTAAGATCTTATTTCTCTTTTGAGTGCATGTTGTACAATATAATAGGAACCTCCTGACAAAACAAGACCACTGAGATGTCAAGTATGTCCTGAAAAAAGGCCAGGAAAGCAAAAGACATGTGCTGTCAATGTAAGTGATGTGTGTATAGAACATGCTGTTGTCATGTGTGCAGACTGCCTTGGGTGTGATAATTGAAGTAAGGTGTATATTTTTGTAGCATATCATTGATATTTTCATTGTTCATATTGGAATATATGTCTGATGTTTATTTTTACATTTTGTACACGAAAAACCAGTCGATGTTGAAAACTTCTATGCTTTTTTATAAACAATAAATATTAAAAACTCAGTAGTTTATTTTGTGATATTTTTCCTGTTAAGTACTCATTGTCTAATATAATAAAACTCATAAAATTAATAACTCATGACTAGAAATATTCTAAAGAATAAACATGGGTCTGACAGACCTGTGCTTCTGCACCTTGATAACAAAATTAGTCTTATGCTCCATCCGTTAAACACCAGCCCAGCTCTCTGTGTTCCAATAAGCCTGAGGTGGTTTGGGAAGCAAGTTCAAGGTTAAGGCCCACTCCCAGCACTGCAGATGGATGCTTCACTCCAACACTGTACACATCCTTGCATCACAGTCTCAACCAGTGACCTGCACATAATGAAACAATAGACCCGCTCTGCTACCCTACTCCCCCTAACTCCACCCTCACCCTAACCCCGTCACTGCCAGAGCTCCTGGGACCAAAGTATCCCTCTCAATGTGTGGGAGGTACAAGATCAGTATCAGCAAGGACCAGTGCTAAGGACCCCTTGCAGTGGGAGGGGGACATTGGGATTCGCTTGAAGGCAAGGGGAGCATCCTATCCCAAAGCCACAGCCTGAGTCTCCATGACGGCTTCCTGCAAGCCAAGTCATAGGTGGCTGTGGTCACCCATGTGGGAAACACCTTGGGACATAGGCCTCCAGCCTCAGGACTGGCCTGCATCCCAGCTCACCCTTGTCCTCACATTATTTCCCCCACATATATCTGCTAACCCTGGACAATGACACCAGTAGGACCCACCTCATGGACTCCTAGATTAGACCCAGTATTTTAAAATAAAGGCCATGATGGTCATACCAGTTCTATAAACAGAATCTATTTCTGCTTTTCCACTTAGCTGGAATAAAAAGTAATGTCCCTGTCAATATTGTTACTATGTTATGGATGACAGATATTGAGGCATAGAAAAACAGAAGAGTGTTCAGAATCACTTGGGGACTAGGTTTCTGATACTGTGAACATCCAAGATGCATCCTGTTAACCAGTGATGGCTCTCACCCAGTGCCCCTAGGAGCTGGTTCCTGCATCCCAGGGCTGGATCCTCATTTATTCCTGGTAGTTCCAGATTCCCCAGTGAGGAAGGAATGGGTAATTCAGTTACAGAGATTACCAGCTGGTTCTCTGGATTATGGCCATAATCCCTCTAACACAGCATCTGTGGGTAGACCTAAATGGCATTTCCAGGTGTCCCTGCAATTCAGGTGCCAGCAACCATGAGGGAGGCTCTCATCACAGCCAGAGTCTTCCTGGAGGAGGTTAGCTCAGCTGTAGGTACACAGCATGCCCCCTCTGTGTTGTTTCCTTGCTTATGTAACTGGAATAGCAATGTGTTTTGAAGGACTGTGGGGAGCTTTACATGGATTTCTGCTTGCCCAAAAGAGCAGTGCTCTGTGGCCAGGTGAGAGGTGGGGTTGGAGGCAACCTGAGCAGGTGCAGACATAGGATACTATCCCCCTAACCTGGTGTGGAGCCTGATGCAATGACAGCAGAGATTAACTTAGCAGACATATGTACCCATCAGGCTTGTAAGGATTGAGAACTCCGAGTCTCACTACAAGATGCTGCCATGATTCTTGTCACCCAAGGAAGGAAACCAGGGGATAGAGAGATTGAGAAATCTACCTGTAACTGAACTAGGACTGCAAGACAAGCAGCTGACTGCAAGGGTGGGCTTTTCAACAGGTTTAAAAACACACCAAACGAAACTTTTGCCTGCACCAAACCTGTACAGATTTGTCATCATTTCCTAAAAAATGTAGTCTGCCAACTGTTTACATAGCACCTACATTGTGTTAGGTATTGTAAGTTGGCTTGGATGATTTAAAGATTATAGAGGATGTATGTTATATACAAATATTGTGCATTTTATAGAAGAGATCCTTGGATGTAGGTTTCTCTGAGGCATCCTAGAACTTTTCTCCCCAGGATACTGAGGAAAATGGAACTCATGTGTACTGGGGAGGTGGCACTCTCTCAGCTGGGTGCTTTGTGCATGGTAGGTGACCCCTCTTTGTTAGGTAAAGAAATGAGACCTTGGGCTGGGGGGGGTGTAGCTCAGTGGTAGAGGCTCATGTAGCATGGACAAGGCCCTGGGTCTCATCCCAGCACCATCCCCTTTCATTAAACACATAAGTAAAATCAAGACAAGAGATGAAAGCTCACCCTGCCAGGACATGGCTGAATTGGACTCATGGATCTGCTGCACTGGCCCCATCACCCAAGAGCCTAACCCCAGGATGCAGACCTTCCTGTCCTCGCCATCTAAAGCTAACAGCCTACTGTCCCAGAAAGACCACAGAGCGGTGATAGGACACAGGCCCAGGCCTGCCTCCCCTTGCTTTGCCCAGGCAGTGCTGGTCAGCCGTGGGCAGAGCTCCTCCAGCTGTGAGTGCTGTCACAGTGCCGTTTCCAACAGGCATGGGGTCTCCTCTGTTCCTGGTCCTCTGCTATGGAGAGGAAGCCACACTCCTTCCCAAGACCTGGAATACCCTGCCAGGCCCTGGAGGGCTGGATGCCAAATTGTCCTTTCCCCAGGGGGCTGAAGACAGGACCCTTTCCCTAGCAGTTTATTTTTCCTGTTTGTGTTTGTCTCCATTACAGGGACTTATTTCTCTTCAAGGGACCCAGGTGACGGAACTTCCTCCTGGCCCCGAGGATCCAGGGAAGCACCTCTTTGAGATCAGCCCAGGTAGGAATGAGCACTTTTCAGGGGCTCCAAGAGGGTGTCAGAGGGTGTGGCTGCACCTCTGCTTGGGGAGAGCAGATCCAGAAGGCCAGCATGGTCTCCATGGGTGATCATCTGGAATTGGGGACCAGTCTAGAAGGCACTGCACCTGGGAAGAAATTAGAAAACCCAAACGGTTATCTAGAGTTTTTAATTCATGGTGAATGCAGGGGAAGGAATCAGTCACCAGGCACACTGAGGGTGATGATGCCGTCCTGTCAGCAGTTACAAAATGGTTTTTCAAAGCTTCACATATTACACTGTGGTTGTTGCTGAACTAAGTAAAAGTGCCTGCCAGGTGAGTGCATCTGTTCGCTATGGGGTTGGGTTTTGCCACCAGCAGGGGCTGATGTAGTTTGACCTCCACCAGACTCAGAGTCCAAGACCAAGTTCTGAGCAGTTTATTTCAGAGCTGGCCCCAAGCAGAGAGACGAGGGTGCAGGGAAGGAAGCTGGAAAAGGGAGGAGGCCGGCCAGGTGTGCTAGTGACGGGCGGCTGCTGTGGACCCTGGCTCAGCTCTAGTGGTGTCTGAGGTGGTGGAAAGCAGGCCTCAGGGGTGTCTCACCCAGGCAGGAAGGCTGGGGACATGCCCAGCAATGCCCACCAGCCAGCCAGAGCTGCGCCCTGTGGACTTACCCCTGACTCTAACTGTTACTGGCCTGCCTCCCCTATGGACCCCCCTGCCAACCATGCCTGCAAACAGGAGAAGGCCCATGGTAACAGCTACAGGGAAGAGGCCACCAGTGTGACCAGAAGAGTATTGGGCAGGACACTTCCTTCTGGGAAAACATGAATATGGGCCTCACTCGATGTCTGTGAGCCGGAGAGCAGCCACCTCAAGGGCTCTGTGACCTGGTGAGGGGTAGACCTGCCCAGGCTTGGGCCAGCAAGTCACCACAGCCATAGGGAGCAGGAGAAAATGAAGCCAAGTCTGGGGTCAGGTACAGCCCTTTCCCTGTCTATAATAGGAATCCAGGGTGGCTGGGATGGATGGGGTGCTGGAACACACTTTCCAGCCTCAGGCCTTGTGTGTAGCTCTATGTGCCTGTCGCTTCCCATGGGCTCCTTCGATCTGCTGCAGTGATCTGGGTACTAAACTTTGTGTTTGAGGTGGACACAGTACCGCAGAGGCTTGGTGACTGAAGCAGAAGTAGTGAAGACAGGAATGAAAAACGGGGAGACAGGGATCTGGGGGTGTAGCCCTGACCTGAGGGGAGGAGAGGGGATAAGTCACAGCCAAAGGTGGGGATCACGCTGACCAGAAAGTCAGACAAGTGCAGGCATGGGCCCCAGGGACTGTCAGGAATGTCAAATGTGTCTCCACCTTGCTGGAGTCTGAAGCAGAACTGTTTATGAGGATTCTTTTGACTGGGGATGGGTCCGTCTTTGTCTTACAATGTGACATTCGTGAGGTGGCAGGACTAGGAGGCTGGTGTCTGTATGGGTCATTATTCTGCCAACCACAGTGCTCAAAGAAGAGGGAGATGTTTATATCTATTTTATAAAAATGGGTCCTGAGGAGGAGAAAGAAAAAGCCCCCTGCCGGTAACACACAGCTGGATGGTTGTGGAGCTAGGGCTGGGGCTGAGTCCCTTTTGTTTCTGAAACTGAATTAAACAGACTGGGTGATGTATAAAGAAAAATTCTATTCCGCTCATAGTCCTGGGGTGGGAGGTCCAGGCCAAAGGCTCACAACCCCTGAGGGTCTTCCTGTTGGTGGGGACCCTGCAGAAACCTGAAGCAGTACAAGGAGGTCACCGGGCTAAAGGGTACATGCCATAGTCTGGGGCCAGCTGGCTCTTCAAACATACCTGCTCTTACAGGGACCCAAAATCCATGAGCCAGTTAGGCTAGTCACTAGGGCAGAGCCTCTTACACCTCACAGTGGGGATAAAACTTAAGCATTGGTTTTAGTGGGGACGTGCAGGCTTGGACCTAGGCTGTCTGGCATCTCAAGCCACGTTCCCAGGCTGCATCCAGTGCAGTCTCCTGAGAAGTCTCCTACAGACCCTACATCCTTCCCACCTGGCTTTGAGGTCCAGAGAATGAAGGTTCCCACCCCTTCTAGGCACAGCAGTCACCCTTGTACAGGTGCCCACAGCTGTCTTTGAACACTCAGCCACTCCTACAGGCCTGGGGTAGAGCCAACTGCTGGAGCTGCTGAGCTAAACTGAGGCAGGGGCAGGTAGGAGAGACATGGGTAACCTCTGCAGGTTGCTGTGCATCTGTCTGCAGAGCAAGATGCCACACCAGTGTGCTTAAAGCCTTGGAGGAACTCTTCCCTCTTCCTTCCAGGGGCACTGGATTCTGGAGCCTCCAGTCAGCCTGATCTGAGGGCATCTGGGATGCTTGTGTCCATGGCTCATGCCAGGTTCCAGCTGGCAAAGCTTCTTTCATCTCAGCCCGTGAAGGTGCGGCAGCCCAGAGAGTTTAAGTGGACCTCCTGTGGTCAGAGAGCTGCCAGGAGCCTGGCCCTCCTAAGCCAGCCTGTCCCCTGGCCTTGGCAAGGCTCAAAATTAATGACACTAATAATATTAGACTAATTCTACCTTAAACCACAGCAGTATCCCACTGGATCCCCTAGTATGGCCCTAGGCTACAACCAACCTCAAGGGGCCCTGAGGGTGGCAAGGCAGTCTCTGCCCTTTTACCCAGCCTCAGGCATTTTTTGGTCCTGATCCACAGGCATGGTAACTAAACTAGGTAAATAGATGAGGTGTGAGGTTGACACGGATGGGGCGGGAGTGGGGGTCCTCTACGCTGAGGGCAGTCCCCAGGGAGCAAGCCTAGGCAGAAAGGAGCCAAGGGCTGGGGCTAGAGAGAGGATGATGCAGTTAGGGGACCCTCAGAGCTCCCCACACAGTTCTGAGTGCGCCTGAATGATGGGCGTTGGGCACAGAAATCTAAAAGAGAAGCAGCCTAGCAGTGAAGACCATGGATGGGCCCAGGACCCAGATCAGGACCAGGACATGTGGAAAGAGGAAGAACTTGACTGCTCTCACTAGACTCAGGGTTCTGCAGGCAGAGGCCAGGCAGGGCATGCACGGTCCCTTACTGCCCACCCAACGCCCAGAAAAGCCTCCTGGAAATGTGATTGAAACTATGTATGGTGTGACTGCCATCTAGTGGAAAGACCTGCCAATTCCATTGCTAACTGCCCTTCCCTCCACCACCTCTGACCCTGGAGTCTGAGTCCCAAGGGCCACTAGTACTAGAGGGACTTTTCCTCTTGCCCTGAGCTGCAGTTACAGCTCCACCCCACAATCAAATGCAAGAGTATGGAGCAGTGGCTGCAGTTGCTGTGGGCAGAGGTGAAGTGCGCTCCCTGATGTCATGGGAACATGTGAGTCGTCTATACAATTGAGGACCTCGAAGAAGGTGTGACTGGCATTTGTGTCTTGCGTGGACAGTCATTTTTGGTGATTATCACACAAGGAAAGTCAAGTTAAGACCCATGCCAAGTGGTTCTGCCAGGCAGTGGTGGGAGCAGCGACATGCCTGGCCCCAAAGGTGTAGCTCAGGAGTGGAGCAGAATGTGGGGTTCCCGGGGACTGTGGCATAGATCTGGTGGAGAAGCTGGTGCCACGTGCTTGCTGAAATTCTACTGGGACAAAGAGGAAGGTGATACCAGCCAGGACTCAGCTAGGACTGGGGCCATGACTCAGAGGACCACCTGTGCCAGAGGAGCTGCTAGGGCGGGGACCCCAGCAGCCGGGGCTCTGCTCACACCACCACCAGCCAGAGCCGAGGGGAGCAAAGAAACACTTGCTTCCCCTCTGTCTCCTTCCTGCCTCTGGAAAAGGACCGGCAGAAGCAGGTTCTGTCATTCACCACTCTCCAGCTCCAGAAAGAACTTCGAGCCAGATGGACGGAAGTGGGATCGGTGGTAAACTAAGGGATAAGCACATGCTGGAGCCTGGGAGGGAGCGGTAAGATGGAGATATCAGGGATAGTCCTGGGGAAATGAGTCCTGAGGAAAGTTCACTCTTCCTACTTTGTATGAGGGCACGTTAACTGTTCTAAAAATCCTACATCTTAGCATCTTGACACAGTAGAATGTATTTCTTATATATAAAGTCAAACACAAATATTTCTGATGGTAGCAGCTTCCCATCCTGTGGCTTTACCATCTGAAAGCTGTAACTTGCAAAGGTATCTTGCTGTCTCCAAACTGGGAGCCAGGCCTAGAAGATACCTCATTAGCCGCCAGGCCCCTTGGCCCTGAGTCATATAGCTTGGCTAAGAGCAGAGGATTCTGGGAAATGTAGTCCAGCTCTGCCCAGGCAGTGGCAAGGCTGGTTTGATGAGCAGCAGGCAGTCCTGCTGTACTCATCAGTGGACTGGTTACCTGAGAGAGAGAGTTGCAGAGATGCATTCCGACCTCACAGAATTATCAAGGCCAAGCAGACAAACAAGAAGACACACATTGACCCACAGGATAAGACAAGCTGAAAGAAGTATGTAAAGACAGGTGGCTGTCTGAACCTGGAGGAAGAGACCCCAGTGGAGATCATCAAGGACTTCCAACAACAAGGACCCTGTTCCTTGAAGGTCAAGTTGGCCACATGTGGAGTGGAAGTGGGGGTTTTCAGGCAGAAGCATCAAGGTTAGACCATGTGGTCCATAAATGAGTAACTGGATTTGAAGTAAGCATTGGAAGCAGCTGAAGGTCAAGGTCATTAGTTGCCAGAGTGGAGAAGGGTCCTCTGTGGCCACAAGAAGGAGGAGACAGTGGTTTCAAACCTCCCCAGGTCCTCAGAGAGAGGCCTGTTGAGACTCAGTTTGCTGAGTCTGCCCTGGGACAGAGGTGGAGACAGGCACTTGGCTCCCAGGGTAAGGAGCAACTCGTAGGGGAAGTGGGGCAATGGTGTAACCACGCTTTGCTAACATCGATAATTATTTTTTATTAGTACATGTTTGCCATGCATAACAGTTATATTCCTCATAGGAAATTTGTACCTGTATGTAATGTATCTTAATACTTTTTTCCCATTCTGCTTCCCTCCCTTCAGTCCTTCTTCTCCTTTCCATTTACAAAAGTTTTATTTCCATTTTTCCCTTCCATTCTCTTTTTAAAATCCCTTTTCCCTTACTTTCCTTTCCCTTACCCTGCCCTTCCCATTTGAACAAGTTCTTTGTACTCCCAATATCTATCCTACATTTTGCTCCTTACTTACCCTTTGGCTTCTCACGCAAAAGAAACAAGGCAATCTTTACGGTACTGGGGATCGAACTCAGGACCCTGCGCTTGCTAGGCAAGCGCTTATTCCACTGAGCTATATCCCCAGCAAGGCAATCTTTAAACATGTATATTTTACTTATAATTATGGCCTCAAGGTGCATCCATTTACCTAAAGATGTCTCGAATTTGTCCTTCTTTATGCCAGAGTAGTACTCCACTGTATATAAAAATCACTTTTTCTTCATTCATCCACTGATGGGCATATGGGCCATTTCCAAGTTTAGCTATCATAAACTGTGCTGCTATAAACATGGGTGTGCATGTATCACTAACAGCAATAATTACCCTAAGGAAGAGGATGCAGGCAGGCTTGTGACTAGAGATACTGGTTAGAGCTTTGATCTGCAGCAGGAGGCTAGGCCGTGGGCCACATTACTTTAGAGGAGGGTAACTCCCATGGCCCCATCCCTCCCTCCAGCTAATTGTAATATGGAGGGGGAAGGGAGAGATACATTTCCCCAGGTTGGTCACCCTACCCCATGGCAACACTCCAGGAAGGTGGTAATTCCCAGGGCACAGACCATGTTGTGTCACCAGAGAAGCTAGCCCCAGGCATCCTCTGTGGTCAAGCACAGCAGAGCAGTGACAACCCCTTGCACTTGCAGGTGGAGGTGTCTGGTGACTGCCAGGACCCAAGAGTGGCCCATCGACCTCTTCTGGGCCCAACCTAAGCCTGACCACAGCCAAGGAGCCCCTCTCCACATCCTAATAGTGTCCTGGGAGAGGAGAGCTTCACGATTGGTTGGCACAATTTCTTCATAACATGAGCGAGAGGTACTGCATACTTGTGGTTGTAGACCCAGCCTCGTGTGGGTGCCAGGGGCTAAGCATTCATGGCATTCTTCCTAGAGATCGAGGCTGATCCTGCCACATTAATCCTTCCCTCACTACTGGGAATGACCTGCCCAACCCATTTGCCTGATGAGCCACTGCTAGGCTCCCACAGCTAGGGGTAGGAATGGGGGTACAGAGGATGAGGCTGCCGCCTGAGCCAGCTCTGCCCCCAAACCCTGAGTCCTGAACCCTGCTCCTCCTCAAGGGCCCTATGTGTTCTGCCCTCCTGGCACAAACCCTGCCCCTCTGGGCCTTTTGAATGAGTCTGTTCTCTTTGTCTTGATCTCGAGGGCCTCTCAGACTGTAGGCTCCTTGGCAGTGTAGGCATCGGGCCCTAGGCCAAGTTGAGTCTCCATATGACCCCACAAGGAGGGACCGCCCAGTGAAGAAGCTGCTTTTACATTCTGGGCAAGCCTAGAGGCAGGCCAGATTCCCTGAGATGTCCCAAATTAAGTAATCAATAAAGCAGCATAACTTGTTGCTGGACTCCTTCTTGTGGTATTAGCAGAATACTACCAATGGGAGGCAGGTGGGCTAACTGCAGTACTCAGACGAGTCCTAAGTCTTTCTGGCAGGTTACTGCCTAGATGGTTCTCCAAAGGGTCCCAAGAGCAGATGGCAGAAGCCAGCTTTGACTAACTACGGCCAAGGGGGAACTAACTAGAGGGCTACAGGGTCACATGGAGCCAGCAGGAAGCTGGGAAGCTGCATGTTGGGGGCAGGCCGTGTTGGGGTGTGGGGGAAGGCTGCCTCTGCTGAGTCTCCAGTCTTACCTCGGGCACTGGCCTCCAGCTGCCCGCTGCCTGTCCTTATCCTGCTGCTGCTTGCTATTGCTAAGGGCTAACCTTGAAAGAGAGCCAGCGTGGAGATGACTGTGGAGGAGATAGATACCCAGCGCCGGCCATGCCCGGAGTACCCGTGATCCCATTAGCTGCGGCTGCTAGGCGGGAGGGATGCTGATACGGTCCTATCTCCTACCTCGGCACCTGGTACCAGCCAGCCTGCGTCTCAGCCCGAGCCTGTGCAGCCCCCAGGAGTTTGGCAGCAGTGCCCCAGATGGCGGTAATGAGTAGAAGTGAAATGACCTGTGATCTCCAGCCATTCCCACTGCCAAGAACGGGAGGATCAGTGAATCTGAAGGGGCTGCCCACCCCTCCCTGCCCACTTGCAGTCTGGTCTCCTCCCGTCTTAAGCTAAACACAGGATGAAGTGTGGGGAGCTCCACAGGGTTCCTGGAAAGAGGAACCTGGAGCAGAAGCCTGCCACAGATTCTTCTCCCCCAAACCCTATTCTAGCACAGCATCCTTCAGGAGGACCCAGGCACCTTTGTCATTTTCCATTTCCTAGTGAGTGGCCACCTTTTCTTAAAAAAGGAGAAAGTAAAAAGCAGGTGAAATTAATTTTAATAAATTTTATTTAATCCACTACCTCATTCAACCTGTGATCAACATAAACATGAATGAGATTTGAGAGAATGTTCTGGGGATCAAACCCAGGACCTCATGCATCCTGAGGTACATCCTCTGCCCCCAGTAAGATATTTTACATTCTTTAAAAAAAATTATTCTACATGCAGTAAGTATTTTATGCCTACAGTGCTTCTCCATTCAGGCACTAAATTTTCATTCTGTATTTAGAATTCATAAAATATGTGGTTGAAAAAGTAGACCCACCCACATTACTCCACACTCACTGAAGCTTTTTCAGAGGTGGAGTGAGCTCTCAGTTTCTGAATATAAAAGGAAGTGAATTAAAATTAGATGAACCGTGCAGTTTCTCCGTTACATGGGGCAGCCAAGCACCCCATGTGGGAGAGTTCAGGGTGGGATGGAGGCACGTGGGGCGCTACTGGCATAGGACTGGTGCTCACCAAGAGCCCTTGGGATGAGGAGGGAGGAGGAGAGGGAGGAAGATGGGAGGAAGGAAAGAAGGAAGAACAGGAAGGTCATGGGCCTGGGTTTGGGCTCCAGCCTCCGGGGCAGCGCAGCCACTCCCTGGCTGGAGACTTGGACCAGTGCCTTCCCTCCTCTGTGGCCGCTGCGGACAGCCTTGCTCCTTCTGTGTACCCAGCACCGAGGGCTCAGCTCAAAGTCCCCGCATCTGCCAAATCCTGCTCCTGTGGGAGCCCCGCATCTTTCACCTGGATGCAGCAAGGTGCTTCATACCAGGCCCCTGGCTTAGGCCTACGGGGAACAGCTTCTCCAGACCCTGCTCCACCCCAGCAGGACTGTCTCCCTGCCTGTCAGTGTCGTGCTTCCCATCTTCAAGGCCACGATTGATGCTCAGTTTCTCCGACAGCCTCTCCAGACCCCGCCCCACCTCCTCCAGGGAGTCCCAGGATACAGGGGTCAGAGCTAGACCCAGCCCTCAAAGCTGTATGGCCTAGGGTAAGTGCTCTGTGCCTCAGTTTCCCAGCCTGTACAAAGGAAAGTGGAAGTATCCACACCTTGGGTCAGGGATGGGTGTAAAGGGGTTGGCTGTCGCCATAGGGTGGTAACATAGCTAAGTGTGAGCTTGTGAGGGTCACTGGGATATTAACCTTCCAGGGGGTGGGTGAAGGGTACCTTGCCATACATTTCTTTGCAACTTCCTGTGAATCTAGAGCCTTCAAAGTTCTTTTGTTTTGTTTTCTTTCCAATACTGAAGGTTGAATCCAGGGCTTTCAATGGTGCTTCATCCTCAGCCCCTCTCCTCCTTTTTGCGATAATCTCCCTAAGTTGCCCAGGCTGGACTCAAACATATGGTCCTCCTTCCTAAGCTCCCCAAATGCTGGACCACTATAACTGGTTGCACATGGTGGGTGTGGGGTTGGTTTGGTTTTGCTTGCAGTGCTAGGGATTGAACCTAGGGAATTCACACTGAGCTGCCTCCACGATCCTATTTATTCATTTATTTATTTATTTATTTCTGGGTTTATTTATTCTTTGAACAAAGGTCTTGCTAAATTGTCAAGGCTGGGTTTAAACCCGCAATCCTCCTGCCTCAGCTTCCCAGAGTGTTGGGATTACTAAAGTACCTATGCAGTGGTATTGTAGTGACACAACACACCTATATCTTAGGATGATACCTGCCTGTGTTAAGTACTAAACAAAGTCAAGTAATTGTTAGAGCTGAGCATCTGCACATTGAGAAAAGACAAACTTATTTCCAAACTTATTTTCCAAAATGTGTTAGTAACCTCTTCAAGTAATGTGCTCAGTGTGTTATTCTTCAACCTCTTCCAAAGAAGGCTTTCGGAGAAGAACCCTAGAAGACAAAATGCTTCTAGGGTTAAAGCAGTGGGTCCAGCAGCTTATTTCTGTCAAGGAATAGCAGGTGCAATATTTCTAAACTGTGTGACTCTCAGACAGTCTGCAGACCCACTGTTCCTTCGAGGGACTGACCTGAAAACACAGCAAGCAGAGTTTTTGGAAATACGGCCAGCATGCTGTGTATGAGTTTAGTTTCCAAGTCCTGCCTCCCCAGACACTCTGTGATCACCTGCCCACTGTAGTGGCTGCTTATGAGTTTTCATGCCTGCTGAGTGTGTGGGCCTGAGGACATATCTGCTGGCCCGTCCAGGACCACTGACCATGGTACTGGGCAGCACTGGAGGTGAGTACCCACTTCTATACGACACACACAGTGGAGGTTCATAAGTGAAAGGTGGAGTTTCTCTTTAGAAAGGGAGGTGGAAGGAAGCACCCCACATGCCAGACACCTATTGCAGTCTGGATCTTCAGTTCCCTCATGGGCTCCTGTGTGCAGGACATGGTCCCCAGCTGGTGGGAGGTGGGAGAAACTTTAGAAGGTAGGGCTGGAGTGGAAGGAACTTAGTTCACTGGGGTCAAGCCCTTGAAGGAAGTACTAGGACCCTCGTCTCTTCCTCTCCCTCCCTTGCTTCCTAACAACTGTGAGGTACATACCCCTGCCATGGCTGCCACAGGCCCTGAGAGATGGGACAAAGCCACCACAAACTATGATCTCTGAAATTGTGAGCCACATAGAGTAAACCTCTTCCTTATATGTTATCACAGATATTTTGTCCCAGAAATGGAAAGCTGACTAACACATTACCCTGCTGTGCATTGGCTCAACAATTTCCTGAAACTACACTAATAGACCTTGCATATGCCTTCTGTATATGGAGAAACTGAGGCACAAAATGGTCCCTTGCCCAAACTCACATGATTGGTACAGATTACAGATAGAGTCCAGATTCCACTCCAGAATGTCACCCTTAGCTGTTGGTCAATAGAAGCCCCACCCAATGCTGGGCACCAGGACTCAGGGACACAAGGGAGGGAGCAGACAGATCCTTCCGAGGGCTACGGTGTGCTGGACTGCGCGGGTGATGTACAGGAGGAGGAGGCCAGCTCAGTGCCAGTGCAGAACAAAGATGCAGATAAAATTCTTTACGAGTGATCTCAGCTAGACTAAATCCCTAGATAAATTAGGATGTGGGGAGGAATGTGGCAGGGGATTAGCGGGTGGGGGTTGGACAACCCAGATCACTTGGAGGACCAAACTGGGGCCCTGACGCTCCTCTCCTGGGAACCTCCAGCTCAGGCACACAAAGGCACAAGGCTGCTCTATGGTAGGGTCCCACTGCTGCAATGGTGTCCCACATGTCAGCCCATCAGCATCTCCTGGGAGCCAGCTGAGAAATGGTGACACTGCAGCTAGACCAGCAGAAGCACAATCTGTGTTAACAGCAATTGATCTCAGGGATCTGTGTGCATATAAAGTTTGGAGAAAAACACCTCACGGCTCCCCAGCCCTGGTCTGTGAGCTCCAGGGAGAGATCAGATAGTGAACTCTAAGCCCAATGCTGGCCTGTGAAAGATGCTTCAATAAATGAAATAACACAAGAGCAATAATTCAAAAGCAGGGCGTATGCTAGAAGTGATGGTAGGGAAAAGCAGGCAGTGCTGATAGCTGGAGACTCCTTCCAGGGCTGCAAAGCAGGGTTCATTGCCCACAAGCTGATTCTGGCCTGCTCATGAAATTTTTTTAAAACACAAAGCTAGGGCTGGGGATATAGCTCAGTGGAATAAGCGCCTGCCTAACAAGTGCAGGGTCCTGAGTTCGATCCCCAGTACCGCCAAAAAAAATAAAATAAAATAAAATAAAACACAAAGCTACCCATAAAAAAATATAGATTACTATAGGGTAGCTTTGGATCTGCTTTCTTCGTACAAACAACTGGCAAGAGCTAAATAACAGTGGCCCCCTTAGACAGAAACTGAGGGCTCTCTAGTTGGCTGGAGTCCCCACCACTCTTGATCATCCGCCCCTTTCTCTGTCAGTTCCTCTTACCTGCTGACCTCTGTGGGGGTTTTGAGGCCATGAACCCTGGAGTAGATGATTTAAAACTCTAAAGCTGGCTGAAAACGGTGGTTGTCATTTGACATCTTCAGTTACTGACCATGTAGGGTCATGGTAGTGGATGACAGCGTGCTCAGTCATAGTCATGCTATCTGAACTGCAATCCTAGCTCAGCCTCTGTCCAGGCCTGGGGTCCAGAATAAGTCACATAAGCCCTCCAAGTTGAGGCTGGTCATCCTGAAATCACCACAACCAGCATAGCCATGTGTAGTGTTAAGTATAGTAATGGCACATAGTTAGCTATTGTTAAGTAGCTATAAACTACTAGTTACTAACTTACAGCCATGGGGCACTAATTATTATGACATTAGTAATTGCAGGTACCATGCAAAATAACAAGCAAAGGTGGAAATGCTTGTTCCCTATGTTTCCAAAATATCATCATTAGTTATCAGCATTTTCCATTAAAAGGTACTCAGAATATATAAGATTTTAGAATTCAGGGAAGCTGAAAATGTAAAAATGTATAAATTTTAGAAGAACTAAGGGAAAAGATAAACCTATGAAATAGAAGCATTAAAAATACTGTCCTTCTAATAAAAATTGTAAGTAGATGAAGTAATTAAATAGTTCTGTTTTTTCTTTGCTACTCTGGAGGCATTTGGAGGTTTTTCCTTTTTACCTTTCTTTGTTGCTGGCAGAGACTACCTCTTTTTATTGATCGTGAGCTACACCTTTGTATTTTAAAGTCAGTGTCACTCTCTGCAGATTCTCCAGTGTTGTGGGTAGGTGGAAACCACAGCGAGTTGTTGGAACAATTTTGGAGCTACTGTTCCAATGTCACAGCTCTGAAGTCTTTGAAGCTGAGCAAGTATCTATGCTGTAATACAGGCACCAGGGTGCTCTTCCTCCATGTATCTGTCTATTCTGTGTTGCTATAATGATATACTTGATGCTAAGTAACTTATAAAGAAAAAGGGTTTATTGCGACCACAGTTTTGGAGATTGAGAGTCCATGCCTGAGGGGTTCTATGTGGATTCTGGTGAGACCCGTTGGTTCTGTCACAACACAGTGGATGGTACCAAGCAGGGATTATGTGCAAGAGGGAGTGATCCCACAGCAAGACGAGGAGATGGAGAGACCCAGGGACCCAGCTTCCTCCTTTACAGTAGATCACTCTCGAGGGAACTGACTGGGTCCCAGGGAAACTGCAGTAATTCCTTCTGAGGGCAGTGATGCCTGTGACTGGGCCCCACCTCTGCAGGGCCCCTCCTCATCACAGCATGGCCATGCTGAGGACTAGCCCTCTAGCACCTGTGAGCCCACGGGAGACTCAAACTGTCCTTGCAGGACGGTGGAGGATCAGATATCCGGGTCCTAGACAAGCTGGCTCCATACTTCCACCAGGGTACATCCTCAGGGGTAAATCATTCTGCTTTTCAAAAAATATACATCAAAAATACCATTAATTCAGCATTTAGAAAAAACACACATTATTCTGGAATGTCAGAATGTCAGCAATGGAGGCTACAATTCCAGAAAAACCCCAGGCCACTGACCTTTCTGGAGTCCAACACAAGCCTCCTCCTACTCTCTTGAGAACCCAAGGAAATAGTCTGGGAGGTCAGCACCGGGGAAGGAGGGAGGCTGCTGTGCCCAAGACTCACGTCCACCAGGACCCTCCACGTGGCCTCCTTTGGAAGTAGATGTTTGCAGACAAAGCTATCTAGGATGAGGTCACCGAATCCAATGCCTGGTGTCCTTAGGAAAGGAGGAGGGGACACAGAGACATGCAGGGGGACAAAGGCCATTGAACAGGAGCAGAGGCTGGAGGGGATGGCTCTACCAGCCCAGGAATGCTTAGAAACGCCAGGCACGGGCAGAGGCCAGAGACAGGAAGGATCCTGCCCAGACTCAGAGGGGCCCTGCCGGTGGCTCCTGATTTCACATTTCCTGCCCCTAGCACCTGGGGAGAATGAGTCTCTGTTGTTAAGGGTCCTGTATTGTGGCTGTTCTGCACAGCAGCCTAGAAACATGGTGGGTGGAGTTGGGATGACCCTACCCTGGGCACTGACCTTGTGGACATCCTGACCCCCAGCACACATGCAGGAGCTGAAGCTGGCTCCTCCTCCTTCAGCCACCATTCTCTGACACTGCCCTCTGCATAGCCCCACCACCACACCAGGCCATCTGCTCAGCCTTGGCACCACCCTGCCCTCTAGTGCTGCCCCCCAGGGGCCTTGGCCAACTGGGAAGAACAGAACCAAGAACCCAAAGGGCCCAGGGAGGACGGGCTGCTTCCCAGCTGCGTGTAGTGCCTTGAAAGGTCAAGCCACCTCCCTGAGCCCACTGGATGGTGACAACAATGACCTTGGAAGGTCCCCAGGCTGCAGATGCAGCAGAGCCAGGCACATAGCAGATGCTCAGAAACCACCTGTCTTGGTCCACTTTCTGCTACTCTAACTGAACAGCATAGACCAAGTGATTTATAAAAAATAGGATTCATTTGGCTTCTGGTTCAGGAAGCTGGAAGTACAAGGGCATCTGGTCAAGGGCTTTCTGCTGCACCGTGACACGGCAGGCACATCTCATGGTAAGACAGAGAAAGTGTGCACGGTCAGCTCCCTCTCCTCTTCTTGGAGTCATCAGTGCCCTGCTGGGAGCCGCACTCTCCTGACCCAATCTAACCCCTAACTTCCAAATGCCCTTATGTGGATTTGGGAGATCTACTTTCCAAAACATGAATTTTAAGGGATACATGCAAAAGTAGCGCCCCTTGCCCCAGTGTAGGAAAGCAGAGAATCTCAGCAGGCTGAGGAACCTCTTTTCCATGAGGCCCTGGACAGCCTGACTCTGTGGGGTCCGGGGAGACATTGCATCGAGGCTGGGGAAGTGGTAGGGGCCAGGGGTCCTTACCACACATCTGCAGCCTGGGCTAACAAGGTTTGAAGCTCTAGCTTGCTATTCCTTTGTCAGGCACAGAGCACTCTTCACAGAAAGTGGGGAAAGAAGAAGGTGGGAGACACAGTCAGCAACCCCAAAAGTGCATCACCCTAGTATCCGGCCACTGCCTCAGCTGCTCTACCCAGAGGAATGTGGAGAGTTCTTTTCTTTCCCTTCCTCTACAGCTGGAGAAGCTGATCTTCTTTGTACTGTGAAGGGTCACTTAAGTGGCCCTCTTGTATATGCAAATGCAAGGCTAGTCAAAGCCAGGCTCCTGGGCTTTGTGTGGAACAACAGGGATCTTTTGTGGCAGCAGGTGGTAGGTTTTATTTTTTATTTTTGAGTGGGTTGGCAGAGATTGTGCTCTTGGGGAACCAGGGAGGTGGGGATTTGTAGACTGATGAGCACACACACAAAAACACAAGTTTCCTGGTAGGAATGAGATTCACCAATACAGAGTTTTCATGGTTTTTTTTTTTTTTTAAAGAAATAAACACTCCCTGCACCCTGGGCCCAGGGACATACCAGAACAGCACTATTCTATATTTTATAGAATGTGTGCAATGCCTTGAAAGGTCAAGCCCCACCTCCCCGAGCCCACTGGATGGTGACAACAATGACCTTGGAAGGTCCCTGGCAGGGACTGCAGACAAAGCAGAGCCAGGCACATAGCAGATGCACATAAGGTGCAGTGGTTTCTGGCAAGTTCTAGTCTGTGTGCTTTTTTTTTTCTCCTGGGTTGGGAATCAAACCCAGGGCCTCGCACATGCTAGGCAAGTGCCCTGCCCCAGAGCTGCACCTCCTGCTCCATTTTGTTCTATAAAATTCAGCCAGGACCCACAGAATTGATTTCATGACCCCTAGAGATTGGGAGTTCAGAGTCCAGAAGGAGCCTCATGGAGTAGATGACCAGGAGTCCATAGTATGGGCCACATGGCCTTGGAGTTTGTGCAGGCTGGCCAGGTGCTGAGCAGCTGAGGGTTGTGGGGGCCACTCATCCCTGCATCTGTGCTTTACACACATAGTCAAGTGCTGCTAGGCAGCCTGCTGGGCTTCTAGAGGGGATGGAAGTGGCCTGGACAGGAGCTTCCTGAGCTGGAAGCCAGGCTGCCCTGTGCCTTTCTCCCTCCATAACAAGGTTGCTTCCAGGATTGCCCAGGACTAATCTCTTGGGGGTAGCAGGACTCTCTTCAGGTCTGACACACCCCTACACCCCAAGACCCCAGCCTCCTAGCCAGCCTGCTAAGTCCCGCTGAGGCAGAGAGGGCACTGGGCACTGTTCGTACTGGCCTTCAGTCCCCATCATCATCCAGGTGGAAGACTTGAGGCCTTTCAAGATGTTGAGGCCCAGGTGTCGGCCAAGTGGCTTCGGCATCAGTTCTGGGCAAGTGATGGTCTCTGAGCACCAGGACATCCAGTGGTCCCCACTGTCCTGACACCTCTGCAGCTCTGACCCCAGGAACAGCGAGCCGCCCCTGTTTCCCCTTCCTCTTCTCCTCTTCCTCCTGTGGGCGGCCTCTTGGCCAGTTCAGCCACTGAGGTGGGCATCCAAGATCAAGCTAGAGCCAATTCTGGGCCACACTGCCTCCCAATATCCCCTGACGTCCTCCTCGACCAGGTTCCCTTGTGTGACAGCAGAGGCAGAGGCTCAGAGGAGGATGCTGAGGTCCTAGAAGAAGACTAAGACCAGACAGACAGTCCCCTCTCCCTTCATGTTGGAGGCAGAGACCTGAGAAGAGTCTTCATAGGATGAAGCCAGTAGAACTTGGAGATGTTTGCTGCAGTTCAGGCATTAGTCATCCCACTAACATGACCAGCTATCTCATCTATGAGTTGGCGTGATGGACGTGTAATATAGTCAGAGTGGGGCACTGAGTAGGCCCTAGTTTGCAGAACAGGATGGGATCCGTGCATAGTACCAGCTTGCCTGGTACATGGTTAAGGGCCTTGTTTTCTGTGGCATGCAGTGCAGGACCCTGACAGGTATGCAGACCCTGCCTATTGCAAGAGTTCTGCACAGTGAGTTCTGGCTGTAACTGCAGAGATGCACCATTAAGGGTTCAAGTGATATCTGTATACAGAACTGAGGGTGAAAGGGGAAAGCCATCCTGTAGCCAGACAGCTCAGTTCAAACCTCATCTCTTCCACCTCCTAGCTATAGGATCCCAGGTAAGACACTTAAACACTCTCTGCCTCATTCCCCATCTGTAGAATAGGGATTGAAAGAGGACTCCTGTGTTGAGTTCAAATACAGATAATGCTCAGACACACTTGGCATACAGTAGGCGCTTAGTAGCTACTACCTTTATTACTGAACCAGTGTGCCACTGGGTGGTCCCCCAGTGTCTCCAGAGCCCCTGGAAGTGCCCTGCCTGGTCTGGAACTATCTGCATCTGTCCACTCATCCATGGCTGCTGCCTGCTTTCTCAGCTGCATTTCTCCTAGGGTGGGGGAGGTAGGAAAGAAAGGCAGAAAGAGCAGGTGGGGGCAGGGGACGGGTGCTGAACACTCAGACCTGGACAATGAGCTTTGTAAAATCCCTCCCTGGGCAGTCTGGCCAAGTTCGATGGCTTCAGGCCACATGAACAGCAGGAAAAATGTAGCCCAGGAATTTCTCTCCAACGATGGCCCTGTCTTCTCTGTGGGAATTTGTGGCACAGACACATTCCTTCCACGGGCAGCGTCCACGCAGCTGAGGCCCATTGCTGCTCAGCTGGGAGTGGGCATTTCGAGTGTGCCAGGGAACCGGCTTTCCCTGGCAGAGCTCCCAGCCTGCTCTACGGGCCAACCCCCATCATCCCGGGCATGCTGGCCTTGTCCAGAGCCAAACTGCCCAGACAGTTTTCATAGCTGCTTCCCCAGTCTGTCACCCAGCAGTGGGTTCCAGACATCTTGGACAGAATTCTCATCACCCTGCAGCTGTGAACTTACTTCTTTTCCCAAGTCAAGTACTCCCAAGCCTAAGGGGAAGCAATTTCCCAAATGCTCCAGAATCCTTTTAAGACACTGATCGACAGTGCCCAGGCCAGGTCTGGCTTGCCAATTGCTTTTGTTGACAGAGTTGTATTGGAACACAGCCGTGCCCACTCTGATGGCCGTCATCTCCCCACTGGGCAGGGCTGAGTGGGCAAAGACAGTGGGTGGCTGCAAACTTTGTATTTCCAGTTTATCAGCTGAGGTTTATCAACTCCTGATCTGAAACAAAATGTGGCACATTTGGGTAGTAAGGTGATAGGCAGGAGCAGGAAATCCTGGTGTGAAATGGGAAAAGAATTCACTGCCCAAAAGAAGCCTAAAAAGTACTTGTGGTGTGTGGCTGCTCTATAGGATGACTACAGATAACAAGGTACTGTAAAGCCAGGCATGATGCCACACTCCTGTACTCCCAGCACTCAGGAAGCTGAGGCAGGAGAACTGCTGTGAATTTGAAGCCAGTATGGACAACACAGTGAGTTCAAGGCCAGCCTGAACTACATAGCAAGTCCCTGTTCCAAAATTTAAGAAAAAAAAAGCTGGAAGGATTTTGAAAGTTGTCCCCATAAAAAATGAAGTTTTAGGAAGATAGCTGTTCAACCTGATTTAAACATTACCCAGTGTACACAAGTAGTGAGATATTGCATGGGACCCCATTAATATGCATAATTGTCATATCTTAATGTATCACTTAAAAATAACTATAAAACCGGCATGGTGGTACATGCCTGTAATCCTAGCACTCAGGAGGGTGAGGCAGGGGGTTGCTGCAAGTTCGAGACCAACCTGGGTTACAAAGTGAGTTCAAGGCCAGCCCGCACTGAATAGCAAAACGGTGTCTCAAAAGGAATCCCCCCAAATTATAAAGTTAAGCAAGACTGAAAAATATATTACATTTACTTATTCACTTTTACTGTCAATATTCCTCAAAGGATTTGAAATGGCTGCTATTGAGAACACTCAGAATAAAATAATTATAACACAATAGTTTTATTGAAAGAGCCGAAGAAAAGGCAAGTAAAAGTTGAAAAGCAAAACCAGAAGCCAAAACACAAATATGAAAAATTAGAACTTTTATACTTGCCAAAAACAAACTGTAAGTTTTCCCTGAGTTTCTTGGGAGCCAAAAGGAAAAAAAATGAGAATTAAGTCTCACTAGGGGAAAGAAAAAAGCATATTCATCTTTATAGGATGCACAGCTTTTCCTAGCATAAAGCTGCCAGGGGCTTGCTTCAAACAGAGATATCTACCTGCTTTGGAGTCACACTTAATTATAAGCAAAAAAGAAACCAGAATGAGTCTGTAAGGTGAATGAGGGCTGCCTGCCCTTGTGGAGGGCTAATGCAGGGAGGGGGGTCTGATTAGCACGCTTAGCCCAACATCTGTCCAGATGTCTGAATGCAAAGCTAGGGGCTGCCATGCACTGTGACAGAAGTGCACAGGGCCCCAGACAGACAGTGCTTAGGTCCTATAGATCTGCTCCTTCCAGAGCAAAACTAACAGCTGCCTGGCTACACCTCAGCTCGTCACTGACACCCTACCCCCACCCCCATCTTGCGATACCTGGCACAGAACAGGCCCCCAAGTAGTGCCTGATGTAGGGTTGGTTAGCCTTCTCATGAAAAGACGAGGAGGCGGTATTAAGGCTGAGTCCAGGTTCTAGAACATGTGCGTCTGTAACGTGTATGTGCGCACGCACACATCGTGGAACCATGCCCCTGGCGGGATATGAACCATGGTGGAGCAGAGGCAGAGGGAAAGCCAGGGGGACATACCCCACCAAGAGGCAGGATGCTGTCATTGGTCCTCAGGAAGATGGCCTGTGGTTGGAAAGGGGTCCTGTTCTGTTATTGAGAGGGTGTGATTGATACAGGAAAATAACAACTCCCAATCTGAACAATATCTGGGACGAGTTCGTGTTCTCTAAAATCAAAGAATGAAAAAAAAATCTTAGAATGGATTTTAAGAACAATGGAGGTTAAGAGCAGAATATATTTATTGAGGGAAAGAAAGCTCTGTCCAGTAGAAGGACAGAAGGGGGGGCCCCCAAGTGGGTTACTCAGGACTCTGTCTTTTCTAGGGACTTTTATAGAGCAAAACCATGAGGTGAGGCTGGTCCAAGATAGGGGAAATGGACAAAACTATGGTTAGGCAATAAGAATTGTTTGGTAAAATTGATTAAATTGGGATCAAATGAGGAAGCAAGTCCCATAACGAGCAGTGTGAATACAGAACAGGGGCTTTTCCTGTAAGGGGTTGGGACAGGGGCTCTTCAAATAGGGGCTGGGGATATAGCTCAGTGGAATAAGCACCTGCCTAGCAGGCGCAGGGTCCTGAGTTCAATCCCCAGTACCGCTAAAAAAAAAAGAACCAAGGTGATCGCTACCTATTTAGAATATCAATCCCTAATGTCTGTCCCTAGGGAGGTATGTGGGTGCATTTGTTTCATCTTTTGTCTTGAGGTCTGGCCCACAGCAGATGCGTATTTTATCTTGGCTCCTTGGAGGACCTGGCCCTGTCTGACTGCCTATAATATTTCCATCTATTGCAGCTGCCTATAACATGATGACTATGGGACGAGGGCGGTGCTGACAGGAAGATTTAACAAGATGACAATGGCTAGAGGTTCTGGTCTCAGAGAAGTGGTTTATACTAACTGTCTGCAAAGCATCTTCATCTCTCCCATCTTCTGGGAGCTAATTCGGCCAGGTGCAGGGAGTTGAGGGAGGACACAGGCAGGACTATGAAAAGTTAAGAATAAGGAGGCAAGTGTACTCATCCACCCAGCACTCCATAGGAATTGCCTTTGTTATTATCAGTTTTTTGAGACAGGGTCTCACTACGTAATTCAGGCTGGCGTTGAACTCACTATGTAGCCCTGGCTGGCCTTGAAATCACAGTAATCCTCCTGCTTCTGCCTCCCAAGTGCTGGGATTACAGGTGTGTGCAATCATATCCGGCTCAGAGGTGTCCTTTAAATCCAAAGTCCCACTAATAGATCTATGAGCCTTACAGTCAAGGAACATGTCATTAGCATAATCATTAGCACCGTTCTTTTCCCTCCAAAAGATTTCTCATAGAATCTTTAAAAACCTAAGATGAGCTGGGTTCCAGTGTGAGCTCAGCCACTAATTAGCTGTGTGACCGCATGCAGATTACCTCCCTTTCTGTGTCTTCATGTCTTTATGTAGAAATAATGAATAACAAATGCACAGAGCTACTCTGAGCTCTAAGAGCTCACCTTCTCAGCCTGGATGTTTGTCATGGCTAGGCACATCAGCCATGAGCAGAGCTGTATAGTACTCCCTGTGTTTTAATTCTGATACCTTCTAACTATCCCAAAGCTGGGACATGTATTTATTCACTACCTGAGGATCTGCTTCCAGGGTGGCCTCATGCACAAGGCTGAAAGTCCTCCAAATGGCCTCTCCTTGTAATTAGATTAGGATCCCTGAGGCACCACAGGCTCAGGACAGTCCCACTGGTCAGGGGTGGGTGTGCAGTGGATGAGTGGTGTTCCCTGAAGACTAAAGTACAAGCTGCCAAACCTGTTTAGGATTTGTGCCCAAACTGGCCAAGGGTCACTTTGTTGGTTCAAGCAAGTCCCAGGCTGGCCCAGGCTCAAAGGTAGGTGTGAGTATGACTACTGCCCAGTTTCAGGACACTAGGGATGCAGCATGGAACAGCAGGGGGCACTCTGGGCAGATAAGGCAGCCCCTGCAGCACAAAACAGGTCCAGCCCTCCTCCCTGAGCCACCGTGTTCCGTGAGTCCCTGTGCTCTGTGAGTACCCATGCCTTCCCACTCAGCTCCCTGTGCCTTGTGTCTGCTGAGGCTTGGGTCCTATAGGGGCTTCTGCTTCCCTTCTGAGCAGGGAGCATGAGCTTAGCTGGGATCTTGCAGCCCTGAATGATCCTAATGTGTGAGCTCAGTTCAAGACAGTCTAGGGTCACGATCAACTTGGGAGAGCAGAGCTGTGTTCAAGAAATGGGGCTTTTCAAATTCTATGCTCAGTATGTGGGTTTCCAATTGTAGCCCAGACTCTGGGCCAAACTTAGGAAATACCACCTACTCATCTATCTGCCATTCAACTACCCAGCATCTATCCATCTATTCACCTATCCACACATCCATCCAATAATCCAGTTATCCACCCAACCACTCACCCATTAATTCATCTACCCATACATCCACCTACCTGTCCATCTATCTATCTACCCATATGTCCACTCATCTACCCACCTATGTGTCTGCGTGCCCATCTACTCATCCATCTAATCACTATCCAAACATCCATCCAACCATCCAATCATCCACCCAACCACCAAGCCATGAATTCATCTACCTATACATCCATCTATCCATCCAACTATGTATCCATGTACCCATCCATCTACCATCCACTCATCTACCTATCCATGCATCCATTCATCTGTCCACACAACCACCATCTCTCTGTCTCTGCCATTCCCACTTCATTGGCCTTTGGCAAAGTCTCTTCACTTCCCTAAACTTTTTTCCTTTCATGCAAGTTAAATCCCACAATGCCTGCCTGACAGGGTTGTCCCTTGGTGGATGGTGAGAGTAATGTTTGTTAATTACCTGGCACAGGGTGGGAAGCACAGATGGAATGCAATTTTCCTTTCCCCTCGAGGAAGAGACACAACTGGACAACTATAAAAAGGACAATGGGCAGTTAGGACTTAAAGTGTGTGAAACCAAAGGCAAAAAACACTAGAAGCTCTTGCCCTCCTATCTGTCTGCCGAGCAGCTCTGGGAGTTGATATTTAAAGCCACTTTGAAAAGTTGAGTGTCCCAAAATATATTTGAATGGTTCAATGGGGACGTTGACCCTTTATAATAGGCTCATTCGAAAGATCCTGCCTTGCTACTTCCTCTTAGAAAGATAAACAAGCATCCCACAATGGCTACTGTGATGTTTTCTTTTAAATTTTGCTTTCCAAATGTAGGACTTGGCCGTTGGACAATCACTGGGGGCTGGCTCCCCGCAGATGCGCTCCCTGAACGCAGGGCTCCCGCCTGGAATTCCTGGGGCCTCATTAAGCCCGCTGTGACTAAGTGATCTTGCCCTTGCTGAAACTGTTTAGAAGGACTTGGCAGCTGGCAGAAATCAGGTCTCCCTGCTTTTTCTGTTACTCTCACTCAGGACCCCACCTACAAGTCTCCAAGGGAAATCATCTTTCCGGATCTGCTTCAGGGCAGCCCTGTCTCTCCCCAGCCCCACCCGGGTCTTTCTGTGAGGTTAAAGGTGAGGGAGCAGAAATCTGTCCCGCTGTTGTTAATCTCTTCCTTGAATGAAGACTTAGCTCTTGGGAAAACCTCTTCCCACTCTAAGTCATCAGAGGGCACCCCCTCAGGGTTAACTCTTCTGTTTCAGCCTTCTCTGCTCCTTTGCCTGCCTGTAGCCAAGGGACTAAGGTGTGTATGCCCCCCAGGCCCTTTCTGCTCTCTAGAAGGCGTGGGGGCGGGGCGGTAGGGAGGAAGTCTCCCGGAGCCAAGGACCACCCTGCCTGAGGCCAGGAACAGATCCTGGGGACTGGAGGTATGAGGGAGAAACTGGAAGGTCAGACCCTGCTGGAGGGGGCGGGGCGTGGAGCTGAG